>JXCR01098703.1:283922-325343 GCA_002079205.1 Phalaenopsis hybrid cultivar
ATATATATATATATAATGTCGATATGTCCAACATGATCTAATGTATAACATATGGTGAAAAGTTCTTAAATCTCTATAAATCTAAGTTTGTAAGAAATTTTGACAAATACATTACCAAAATTTTACACAAAAATAATGAAATTGAAAGCCAGAGTGGGTTGACAATAACCTCACTAGAGTCGAACAATTTTCTTGATTTGTCGGAAGGACGAAATTGGCTCTATGGCCGCCAAAACTATAAACTCTCTCTACAATCTCTCTCTTTTTCTCTCTATAACTCGAGAAATTATTGCATACAGATACTGCATGTATCTCTGCATGCGGTGTCTGATCCTGACCGTCAGGATTATTTCAGTTTTTTTTAAAAAAAAAATTAGGTGGGGCCCACCGAAATACATCCTGACCGTAAATCACCTGATTTACGGTCAGGATCGGACACCGCACGCAAGATGTGTGCGGTGTCCAATCCGTATGGAATAATTTTTCCTATAACTCACAATTTTGAAGGAACAAAAACAAATGTAAAAAACGTATGGGGAAGGATCCACATAATGCACTTTGATATTTATAATAAAAATTATTATTTTTTATTTAAAGAAAATAAATGTAGTTAATTAAATTGTTATATTTATTAAGTATATATTTGGTGGAATACTTCTTATATTTTGAAATAAATGACTCCCAAAAATATGGAAAAATAGTCAATAAATAAAAAAACATAATTAAAACACACTGGTGAAAATAGTTTGCAAAGCAGATACTGAATAGTTCCAGAAAACCTACTTGTATAAATATGTACCAAATCCTTAAGGAAGATAAATGTAACAAGAAATCTTTTATTTTCTTATTTATGATGCCTAGAATAATAGGTAACAATGTGTTTAAATATAATAAAGTGTGCTCTACAATTAGGTGGAGACAATTTATAAATTGCACGTAAAATAAACCTGCAAAAAATCGACGAATAAATTAAACATCAAAAATTTCAATAACATAAAATAAACATGTGAGATTTGCTGGATCCCAAAAATTAGGTCTCAATAAGTGTATTAGTATACTACTGTAGTAGTCGTTACAACCATACTCTATGTAAAAACACTTATTATTGTAATTTTCTTAGATGAGCTGATAACTGAGAGGAATCAACTTCAGATAATGATAGTATGATGAAGAAATTATTATTGTTATTATTATTATAATTATATATATATATATATATATATATATANCACTTTTTCCATCATCAACTTCTTTTCCTTAACTTGTGGGTTAAGATTGGAGTTAAATCCTGGAGGATAATAAAGTCAAAAATTAGGATTTCCTTGATTGTTCAGATTTATAGATGGATTCACCAAATTATTATAATTATTCTAACTAAAATTAGGGTGATTTTTCCATCCAGTGTTAAAATAGTTGGAATAGGGATTGTTATTTTGATTATTTATAGCATTTAAGGTTTCATAAGATGGTTGAGTATTAATAATCTGTCATAGTGAATTTTCTCCAATGCTGGAGGTATTTAAGAATAGTTCACCCCTATTTGATCAACCTTTTTAGAAATAACAACAATTTAAGATATCAAAATAGACATTATATTGGATTCATGAATACTAGCTACTCTCTTAGGATTTACCCTTTCAGAGGGCCATTGAAAATGGTCAGTAGTCATGTCTTCAATTAAAGAGTATACTTCATCAAAAGGTTTTGACATTAATGATCTACCCGTAGCAGCATCTTTAATAGATCTTAATGATCTTACTAATACATTATAAAAGGTTTGAATTATCAACCAATCTGGTAAATCATGGTGTGAACATTTTCTAAGAAGATCCTTAAATCTTTCCCAGGATTGATATATTGATTCCCCTTCAAACTGACAAAAAGATGTAATATCATTTCTAAGCTTAACGGTTTATTATGGTGGAAAATATTTAACCAAGAATTTTTGTGATAGTTCTCCCCAAGTTCTAATATATCCAGGTGCTAATGAATTTTACCAAGCCTTGGCTTTATCCCTTAATGAAAAAGAAAAAAGTTTAAGCCTAACAACATCATTAGACACTCCGTCATATTTAAATGTAGCACAAATTTCAAGAAGTTTAAAAGTAGCACAAATTTCAAGAAAACTAGCAAGATGTAAGTTAGGATCTTCAGTAGGTGTCCTCCAAACTAATTATTTTGTACCACTTGGATAATAGAAGGTTTAAGTTCATATGAATTAGCAGCAACATCATGATTTTGATTAATTAAATGAAGTTCATCTGTTGTCGGATTCGCATAATCTCTTAAAGGTTTTTGTCGATTCTCATTTATTGGATTTTCTATATTATTCATCATTTCTTTCAAATTCTTAATTTCTCTTTGTTGTTTTCGAATTTTTCTAATAGTATGTTCTAATTCTGAATCGTAAGATACTAAACCTTCAGATCCAATATTTCGCATAAACAAATAAAGTAAGCTAAGTAATTTTTTTTAAAAAATACAATCTCAATTAAATTTCTTTTTGGANATTTAACTGTTACCTTCTCCGACAATTACGCCAAAAACTTGATCCCGAATTTCTTAATGTAAGAATTTATGAAGTTGACACCACTACAGCACCAAAAATTTGATCCTTGTATGCAAAGTAAGTTGTGTAAAATATATATAATTATAGGTAATTAATAATGGGATTCTAACAAGTATACGTATCGTTATCAAGTAATAATGGACTTTCTATTTAAGCTCAAAATATCGATCCCACGGGGAAGGTGTAAATTAGCAATAATAAATTTTATCATGAGATTTACAAAAAATCAAACTAAATCACTATCACCAATTTTGAAATGAGATGAGATGAATGTTTATAGCTCTAGAGTGGGAGCCAGTATCCTCCTAATTATGGCACATTCATATTGTCTCTTCATTTCTCCAGATCTCATAGTAGGGGGGAAAGATAGAGGAAACTACTCAGACTTCATGAGAAACATACGATAAAATACAAATTTCATATATAAAAGAAAGTTCATACAACACTAAATAAACAAACAAATTTATCTGGAACTATTTCTCAATGTGAATCCTTTGTAGCCTTTTCTTAGAAATGCAAGAAGAAGAACTCTCTTACTTTTCTCCTTCTCCAACACTCTTACAAAAAGTTTCACACTAAATCTTATCACAAAAACTCTAAACTATGAAAGAAAAATTACTAATTGACTCCAATATGTGGTGGAATGAAGATGGATTATGGAAATGTGGCGTGGTGGAATGTTGTAGAGCAAAAAATGAATGTAGAAGAGCCCCTTTTCTGATGAAAATTGGCCCCAAATAAAGCCCAAGGTCGGTTCTCTAAGAGGTGCCTCCAAAAACTCTTTAAAAATCATCCAAATACATTGAACCTTCTAGAAACAGAGTCTGAACCGCCTTTGGCGCTGAGTAAAAGACCTCCAGCTTTCAGTTGTTTTGCGCCGTCAGCCCTGACCTTGGCACTGCCGACGCTTAGTATGTCCTTAAAAACGTCATTTTGGCTCAAAATTTCATTCTTTTTGCTTTAAGCCTTAAAAATTAATAATCTACAAAAAAAAATTAAATACCTTCTATTAAAGTGCAATATCACCAAAAATAGGTATAAAATATGGGTCTAAAAATGCATATATTTTCAGTGTATAAGGTATCAAGAATCCTATTGGGAATTCCTCAACCTTTGATAACTGAGGAAGGTGTTGCCAACTGAGGAAGGTGATTTCTCAACCTTTGTTAAAAATCTATTAGACAAGGCTCTTACTAGTAATCCCTCAAGAGTAATGAGGTAATTCCTATTGGAAATTTATCATGAAGTAATCAAACCTAGGGGGTTGGATGGACACACTGGTTCATCTCTAAAGTGCTTCTGTTAGCTTTGGCAAAGTGTCCCTTATCGGGGATTCCTCAAAGGATAGTAGAGTGGTCCTTATTTGAGGAAGCTTGGGGTAGCCAAACCTCCAAAAAGGACTCTCGTTAAACATGTAATAGGGTATTTTTTCTGGTACAAAGAAACCCACTTAGGCATGGATCAACAAGGCAAGTTGAATGCTGCAATCGATGCAACATGCCTATTCCCGATATGGCAGTAAGAATTGCTCATAATGTGGGATGTAAAGATGGGGTTTAGATTATGATGGTATTCAACCCACAAAAATATTTAGCCTTGAAGCTAAACCATATAAGTAAAAGGATATCGACCATAATCGTTTAAAGTAAGTGGGATGAGAACATATTCATCATTCATGAAAGATGAACGAGACATGTATGTCAACCTAACTCACGACAAGTGGGCATACTAGTTTCGAACCCTGCATAGAGCAGATCAATGGAAGACAGGGTAAAATAAGGGTAAGGCTTCCCTTATATTGATTATTGATTGCACTGGGTATAAGCCGCCCGTAGGATTTTTGGTTTGCCTGAAATGCAGACGAGTGATACACCAAAATAATATATTATTTAAAGTACATATTTTATTCTTATTTTTGGTGAAATTGCACTTTAAAGAAGGTTATTTTCATGTTTTTATAGTTGGTATATCATTTTTAGGTATTTGGAGCAAAAATGGCAAAAAAGATGAAATTTGGAGCCAAAACAGTGAATTTTGGAATTCCAGCGCATGATGCGCCAGATTGGCGTATGATGCATCATTTGACAAATTCTTGGCACAAGATGTGTCAGAGACAACTTTTTGTAGATTAAGGTAGTTCAAAAGATAATAAAAAGAGAATAGAGTGTTAATCTAGGTTAAGCTTAGGGACCAAACTCTAATTAATTGATTTTAATTTCTTTAAAAAGATATGTCGCTTGGATATTTATGAAATCAATGTTCTTTATCCGTGTTGTAAGAGAATTTTGGAAAAGAGTGTTAATCCTTTTTTAATCTAGGTCTATAAAAATACCGAAAAGCTTAAGGTATAACCACGGAATTAGGGACCAAACCTTTGTAAATCTAGGTAAAAATGCAAACTTTAATAAAAAGAGAATAGAGTGTTAATCTAGGTAAAGCTTAAGGTTTCTAAAGGGTTGATTGTAATAAGGTGACCACGGAATTAAGGCTTAACTACGGAATTAGGGACCAAAGCTTAAGGTGGGGATATTCAAAGGGACACTTATTCTACACACCCCTTGGAGTGATTGAATGCATCTAGACACTTTAAAAGGTTCTTTTATGAAGAGATATATCATTTCGATCAAATGACACATCTTTTGAATTCAAAAGAGTTGACTTTTGGAGAAAATTTTGGAGGGAATTTTGAATTCCTTTTGAAAGGAGGTAGCCCCTAATAAAAGAAGAAGACTTCAAAGAGTTGAGAGAGAGTTGGAGGGTGGACGAAAAGGCAAGAAGGTGGTGGCGTGAAAGGCAAGGAGAGGAGATTTTCTTCTAGGGTTTGTAAGAGGAGAGGAAAGGTGAGAGTTTTCTTCTTCATTACACTTCTAAGAGAGAATTGAGTGTGTTTATAAAGAGAGAAAGGCTTGGAGAGAACTTCTAGGGATTTGCTTGGGAAGGATTGTGAGATAAGTTGTGTCTTTTGTTTTGTAAACTTTCTTTTATATATGAAATCCGTGTTTTATCGTATTCTTCTCATGAATTATGAGTAGTCTTTTTTATCCTTCTCCCTACTTTGAGATATGGTTTTGTGAAGAATTGATTTTATTTTCTATGGTTTTAAATGTTAATAATTTGTGATGATTTGAACTCCGATCATCATTTACTTTTCAATACGGCCAATTGAAATGTTAAAACATGTTGAGAAACATATATTCTGAAAAGGGCTATGATTTTTACAATAGGGGGAGAGTCAAATTTGATTTCATGGGAGAGTATGTCATCCATGGAATTGAGTGCAAATAAATAAGGAAATATACTTTGTTGGATGCAGAATTGGAAATTTTAAGGTGGCAGATTAAAATCCTCAATTTGGTCCAGTTGATTAGAAACTGATGCGAGATTGTTAGCCCTCAGCGGAGGGAGTAGTGGGAGCTCTGGAGTGGCAGCTGGTATCCTCCCAGCCTAACCACCGAATTAGGGACCAAACTCTGGATTAGTCAATGTTCTTTATAACACTCGGAAGAGGGTAATGAATAGGATTGCTCCTATTTGGCACAAAACCTNGGAACTCCGATCATCATTTACTTTTCAATTCGGCCAATTGAAATGTTAAAACATGTTGAGAAACATATATTCTGAAAAGAGCTATGATTTTTACAATAGGGGGAGAGTCAAATTTGATTTCATGGGAGAGTATGTCATCCATGGAATTGAGTGCAAATAAATAAGGAAATATACTTTGTTGGATGCAGAATTGGAAATTTTAAGGTGGCAGATTAAAATCCCCAATGTGGTCCAGTTGATTAGAAACTGATGCGAGATTGTTAGCCCTCAGGGGAGAGAGTAGTGGGAGCTCTGGAGTGGCAACTGATATCCTCCCAGCCTAACCACCGAATTAGGAACCAAACTCTAGATTAGTCAATGTTCTTTATAACACTCGGAAGAGGGTAATGAATAGGATTGCTCCTATTTGGCACAAAACCTTTTTTATATATATTTTCAATTTATTTCAATTTCTTCACAATCCATATACTCATTGTAAAGGGAAAGAATGCTTTCTTAAATTTGAATATTCAGTCAACATAAACTTTGTTTAGTTTTCATAATTTTACTTTTAAAAGTTTAGTTTTAAGTAAGCTAACTTAGTTCNTTTTTTTATATATATTTTTAATTTATTTCAATTTCTTCACAATCCATATACTCATTGTAAAGGGAAAGAATTCTTTCTTAAATTTGAATATTCATTCAACATAAACTTTGTTTAGTTTTCATAATTTTACTTTTAAAAGTTTAGTTTTAAGTAAGCTAACTTAGTTCTTTCAACTGCATTTTATATAGCATTCACTTTAGTAGTTAATAATCAAACTTTGCAATTTACTTTTATTTTTGAATTTTTAAATTATAAAATAATTTTTAGAATTTACTTATAGGTTTTTCCAACTTTTCTGCGGGATCGATATCTAGGACTCCATTAGAACCCTTTATTACTTGAGCGATATGTATACTTGCATTAATTTTAAAGGGGATTTGGCAGTTTAGAAAAAGTTTTNGTTTTCCAACTTCCCTGCGGGATCGATATCTAGGACTCCATTAGAGCCCTTTATTACTTGAGCGATATGTATACTTGCATTAATTTTAAAGGGGATTTGGCAGTTTAGAAAAAGTTTTAAAGATAAATTATTTTCATAAAAGGTATTTTCGTTGGGATTATATTGCATATTTATTGTTATCTGTCGTATGTATTTTGTAATATTGAAAAATATTTACAAAATTTACACACTAAATCTGACCGCATTGAGTTTTTGGAAATATATATTGATTGTTGTGGATTATGTTTCAAAATAGATTGAAGCAATCACTTCGCCTAGATGTGATGCTCGGAGTGTTTCAAAATTTTAAATTAAAACATTTTTACAAAATACAAAATGTCGAGAGTAATCATTATCGATGGAGGGTCTCATTTTAGGAATGCAACAGTTGCAAAATTGGTGGAAAAATATAATATAATGCATAAAATTGNTGCCTAGATGTGATGCTTGGAGTGTTTCAAAATTTTTAATTAAAACATTTTTACAAAATACAAAATGTCAAGAGTAATCATTATCGATGGAGGGTCTCAATTTAGGAATGCAACAGTTACAAAATTGGTGGAAAAATATAATATAATGCATAAAATTGCAACTGTATCATCCCCAGACTAGTAGTTTAGCAGAAGTATTTAATCATGAAATTAAGAAAATTTTGGAAAAGAGTGTTAATTCTAATAAAATGGATTGGTCTGTTAGATTAGATATTGCATTATGGGTATACAAGACAACTTATAAAACACCTAGAGGAATGTCTCCATATAGATTAGTTTTTGGGAAGACTTGTCACTTGTCAGTTGAATTGGAGCATAAAGCTTATTGGGCTATAAAACAGTTCAATTTTAATTTGAAAGAAGCTGGTGAGAAGAGATTATTGCAGTTGAATGAGCTTGCGAAAATTAGGAATGAATCTTACGATAATTCGAGGGTGTATAAGGAAAAGATAAAAAAATGGCATGATCAGAAGATAATAAAAAGAGAATTTGAACCTGAACAAGAAGTTTTATTATACAATACAAGATTGAAATTATTTCATGGAAAATTGAAGTCTAGGTGGAAAGGGTCATTCAGAGTTATAAAAGTCTATCCCTATGGAGCAGTTAATATTGAAGACCCCAAGACTGGAAAATTTTTTAAAGTGAATGGGCACAGATTGAAACCATATTTTCATGGTCAAAGACCAGTTTTTAAAAAAACTGTAATATTGGGTCACCCAGAATAAGATTAGGAATGTCGGGCTGACAACATTAAACCAAACGCTTTGTGGGAGGCAACCCATATGAATCGTTATTTAGTTTTCTTTTTAGTTTTTTGAGTTTGAAATATTTTACGTATATTTATGTTTAGGTCTTTATGATGNAGGTCACCCAGAATAAGATTAGGAATGTCGAGCTGACAACATTAAACCAAACGCTTTGTGGGAGGCAACCCATATGAATCATTATTTAGTTTTCTTTTTAGTTTTTTGAGTTTGAAATATTTTACGTATATTTATGTTTAGGTCTTTATGAAGTTTGTGTATTTGAGAAAAATATTTAGAAACATCTTTATTTGCCTAATTTTATGGAAAAATTAAGGATTTATAAGATCAAAATCAAAATAGTGTTATTTTAGGAACTGGTGCATGATGTACCAGATTGGCGCATGATGCACTGAATTCCAGAGAGCTGAAAATGACTTAAATGTTTCAAAAGGTGGTTTTTGGCGTTTTCTTCTCCTTATAACTCCTAAAAACTGAATCTTAAGTCTATTTTAAGGGGGAAAACATGGGAAAACCCACCAGATTTCAAGTCTAATGGCTTCCCACTCCAAAAATACTGCGAGATTTGGATTTTTCAAACGGAGAAATTGTCAGTTTTGATGCCTAGAAATTATATGATCGAGTTCTAGTGAAGAAGAGGCTAATCAAAGAAAAGAGATTTGTGAATCGGGGATTCAACATACCGAATACTCGAGTAGAAGAGATTATTGCGAGAGGCGATGGGAAGTTCTTTACTACTCTACTGTCGCTGTAGTTGTCACTGTGGTGAAAGAGTTTTATGCAAATCTTCATGGGATTAATCAAAGAATAGTCTATGTGCGAGGAAGGTTTGTGCAGTTCACTCCTTCAAGAATAAATGAGATGTTTATGATTGAGAATGTGTCTATCTGCCATTATGTGAATTTTACTCTTACGAGAGACAATATGAATGAACTCTACCAGTACCTTACTGATGAAGATGAGAATTGGGACGCTAGAGATGATGGGAATGTAAGTTTTTCATCATCATTGTTAAATCGTACTTCTAAGGCTTAACACTTCTTTATTGCATCAAAATTACTTCCCACCATGAAGATCAGTAAGGTAACTAAGGAGAGCGCTATTTTAAATTATTGTATTCAAATCAAAAAACCTATTTATATTGGAGCCATAATTGTAAAATTGGTTATGGGTTTGATTGTGAATGGATCTGCAACTAGACTTAGACATTCATCCACTATTTTCCTACTGTGCAGTCAATCGCAAGTACCTTATGAAAGTTTGGAAAAAGTACATCTTCCTTAGAAGCCGATGGATCCTGAAGCCTATTGCAGTTGTATTGGAATGAGAGATGAAAATGATATGAATGTGTTGATGGATCAAGGATCTCATAATTCAACACCTATTCAACCCTACTAAAATTCAAATGTACTTTTGAAGAGAATCAAGAAGATAGAGAAAGAGGTGCAGAATCCATTGCATGTGATTGGGAACATTTCTAAAATGTTGGATCATCTAGATTGGAGGCTTAAGGAACATTTTGAACATTCTTGGCATTTTGAAGATGGTCTGGTACGTATGTTCAAGAAACATTCTTGGATTGGAGAGGATTCAACTAACGAGTTTCCATATCGACCCTTCTATAACCTGTATGTTGATGTGGAGTTCAGAAAAAATGATATTAAATTAATAATAATGATGCAATGTAACCCAAATAATATTGTAACTTTAATGAAATAATTTATCTTTAAAAACTCTTTTAAAGTCTCAATTCCCTTTTACATATAACACAAGTATAAGTATCGTTCAAGTAATATAAGGCTCTAATAGAGTTCTAGATATCGATCCCACAGGGAAGCTGGAAATATATATAAGCTAGCTATTTATATTTTATTATAAACTAAAAAAAAAATAAAGTAAAGTACAAAGTTTGAAGTTAAACTACTTAAGTGAAATGCTATTAAATATGCAGATGTACAACTATAACAAGTAAATTAAACTAAACGCTAAACTTTCAATAGCAAATTGCTGAAATAAAATAAAGGTTTTTGTTGATGAAAAGTTCCAGTATGAGAAAACATCCTTCCCCTTTACACTAAAAATATGGCTTGTGAAGAAATTGAAATCATTTGAAAAATATACTTAAAAATTATTTTATGTCCAATAGGAGCAATCATATTCTTTGCCCTCTCCCGAGAGCTATAAAGAACATTGACTAATCCAGAGTTTGGTCCCTAATTCCGTGGTTAGGTTTGGAGGATACCGGCTGTCACTCCAGAGCTCCCATTACTTCCTCACCTGAGGACTAACAAGCTTGCATTAGTTCCCAATCAACTGAACCAAATTGGAGATTTTAATATGTCACCTTAAAATCTTCCAATTCTACATCCCACGAAGTATATTTTCCTATTTATTTGCATCCAATCCCATGGATGAAATACTCTCCCATGACATCAAATGTGATTCTCCCTTTGTTGTAGAAATCATATCCCTTTTTCAGAACATATACTTCTCAACACATTTTAGCATTTCAATTGGCCAGATCAAAAAGTAAATGAAGATTAGAGTTCCAATCATCACAAATTATTAACATTTAAAATCGTAGAAAATAAAATCAATTCTTCACAAAACCATTTTTTCAAATTAGGGAGAAGGATAAAGAAGACTACTCAGAATTTATGAGAAGGGTACGATAAAACATGGATTTCATATATAAAAACAAGTTTGCAAACAAAAGAAATGAAAAATACAACTTAACTCACAATCCTTCCCAAGCAAATTCCTAGAAGTTCTCTCCATGTTTTTCCCTCTTTACAATCACTCTCAATTTTCTCTTAGAAATGTAATGAAGAAAAAATCTCTTACCTTCCCTCTCCTCTTACAACCCTAGAAGAAAATCTCCTCTTCTCTCTCTCTCTAACTCACGCCAATTCTCTCTCTCCCTCAAGGCTAATACATTTAGCGTAAAAGGGCATGGGTAATAACCCATAAAGAGGCAAGAAATTCTTCCAAAGGAAGGGCAACTGGACCCAGTGTTCAATGTGGCAAAGCATGTGGGGGATATCCCACGGAACAGGTAGGCCACTTCTGAGGGAAGGGTCGCCATAGACCCGAAGGTCATCTCTTAGTGCGTAAAGAATGTGGGGGAAATCCTACGCAAAAGGTGAGTCATCTTCTAGAGGAAGGAACATTGTGACTTTATGTTCAATGCATAATACATAAAATCAGATGGGTGAATACCCCATGAAGAAGGCTTAGCCACTTCTGGAAGAAGAGTAGCCATGACNTGTAAAGAATGTGGGGGAAATCCTACGCAAAAAGGTGAGTCATCTTCTAGAGGAAAGAACATTGTGACTTTATGTTCATACATAAAATCAGATGGGTGAATACCCCATGAAGAAGGCTTAGCCACTTCTGGAAGAAGAGTAGCCATGACACGAGCGTTAATGCACAAAGCATAGAAAATAAATTGTTAAGTTGGGTATAGGTGTATTAACAATATCTTCATCCCTCAGCAATTCTCTAAATCATAATACCCTAAAAATTTTATTAAGAGAATTGACATGTATATAATTAGAAACATTTTANAGTATAGGTGTATTAACAATATCTTTGTCCCTCAACAATTCTCTAAATCATAATACCCTAAAAATTTTATTAAGAGAATTGACATGTATATAATTAGAAACATTTTATGCTATTACTTCTGGCCCACCTCATGTTTTTTTTCAAGAGTGTTGACAAATCTTTGTTTCTAAAGTCTTTTACATTTTTCTAAAAATAACTATATTTTGTGAGTCATTTCATTTTCTTTGGAAGNCGGCCCACCTCATGTTTTTTTTCAAGAGTGTTGACAAATATTTGTTTCTAAAGTCTTTTACATTTTTCTAAAAATAACTATATTTTGTGAGTCATTTCATTTTCTTTGGAAGGGTTATATTTTCTTCCTTTTAAATAAAAAACCTTTGATGGCATCTGAGCTTAAGAATTCTCAGCACAATATGATACATTCATTAATAAGATTGAATTAGCTTAAACGAATGAACAAGTAGATGATTTAACTAGTCTTTAAAATTATTCATATTTTACTAACACCAAATTAATCATCTTGAGAATTTCTTAGATTTTAGAAGAAAGCTCACTAGAGAGAGGGATCAAGTCATCAAGACTTAGCTTATATTTCCCATATCATNAAATGAACAAGTAGATGATTTAACTAGTCTTTAAAATTATTCATATTTTACTAACACTAAATTAATCATCTTGAGACTTTCTTAGATTTTAGAAGAAATCTCACTAGAGAGAGGGATCAAGTCATCAAGACTTAGCTTATATTTCCCATATCATGAGAATTTGCAAATCCTAAGAAGGTGAATGAATGGTCTGGTTAAACATATCCTAAGGATCTATCCTTGATTGAACTTTGAGAATCATCTAAGGTGAACCCAAGATAAGATCAATTAGAGGGCACAGTTCCTTTTGGAATCACCTCAACAGCCTCCATAATTAGAGCCAAAACATCAAGAAATTTAGAGATAAGATGTTTCTTAATTCAATACCTCTTAATATTGGTATATCTCAGTTAGATAAATAAAGATGTATANACTTTTGGAATCACCTCAACAGCCTCCATAATTAGAGCCAAAACATCAAGAAATTCAGAGATAAGATGTTTCTTAATTCAATACCTCTTAATATTGGTATATCTCAGTTAGATAAATAAAGATGTATAACTAGTAAAGTCGGATATCGTGGTGTCCTGACGAGTCATGGACTGATTATAGAGACAAAGTGCTCCAATTAGTTCAACACGATTTTGTTCAAGGTGATAATAATCAACCAAGTCAAAAAAATATCTACGAGTTTGGATATAAGAGATGGATCCATCTTGCNAGATTTTGGTCAAGGTGATAATAATCAACCAAGTCAAAAAAATATCTACGAGTTTGGATATAAGAGATGGATCCATCTTGCAATGATGCTTTTTCACCAAGAACAAACTCATGAGTCAATAAGGTTCTTATCATGTGAGGTAGTTAGGTGGTTAAATGCTCAAGATAGCCTGACCAAACTACTTGCCAGAAAAATAAATTTGTCCAGCAATAAAAATCTCTCATAAAGAGCTTAAACAAAAAGGTAAAACTAGCTCAAATTAGATGAGGCACTCTTAAATAGCCTGAGAGTGTATCTTGACTAAACATAGATCAAGCGAGACTAGCAAAATAGTCTAGTCAATAAAAAATGTTGTCAACAATAGATTTTGGGGGTGTTCTCCCCTACCGGAGTTTAAAACATCCATTATAGCCTTGCTTAATAAGTGAAAGAGGTAAGATAAAACACTCTTCAAAGCAAGGGCAAGTAACCTCTCGCCGTCAAATGTAGAAGTCATTCTACATGCAGTGTTGGGGGTGTTTGACTTTTCTTGGCTTTTTAGCATAGCCTAAGCCAAAATTTCTTCCTTAGGGACTATTACGCTACATAGCCTCACACATCTTGGCTTGACGCACGGACCACACTTTCAGAAATAACCTGTTATTCTTGCATTGGAAGGAAACAGTGCTAACCTGGTTAAACATTGTGTATGTTCTGTCCGTAAACAACGGGTCTCCATCACCTTCAGGATATAGAAAAGCTCAAAACGGCCTCTCAACCACGTCTGAGATTTTATCTTACAATCTTAAAGATTTGGTGATGTTCATGTTCTGATGTTGTGAATGTTGATGTTCTTGATATACTGTGTTTGTAAAATTTTTTTGTTCTATCATATGAATGTATCAAAAATAATGGATATGTTTATAAATAAATGAGTATTCTTTGGTTAAAAAGAAAAATTTTTTTTGACTGAATGAATTTGATGTTGAAAGAATCTTGAAATTTATCTGGATGATGTTTAGATTAACATATAAATTTTTAGATTGACGCTAGTCTGGAAAACTTCTGAACTCAAACATTTACAAACAAACAAATAATTATTCAGCATTTCTTTTGAAACAAAAAAGCACTAACATAGTTTAATCTCTCTATCATTAAAATATAAACATCGCCATAACTGTCAAAAATATAGAAAAAAATACTGACATACCTAACGATGAGGCTCTAAACAATAACCCAAAAGTCTCTACTCAACCTGAGTCTTACCGTTTTTTGGAATAAAGTAGTGATGAACAACTACAGCTCAGTAGGCTATTCAAAATCTACTGTGGTTTTTAATGTTTAAAAAAAAGAAAAAAAAACAAAGGCATGTATTCAAAAAAAGTAAATCAAACATGGTGGAATATTATGCATAGTATTTATTACAGTGCTAGTACAAGAAATTGTAACTGCAGTAAGCATGTGATATGTAACAGTATAAGGATCATGACATCACAAGTGCAGATAAATATTATGAGAATAAATATTCATTTCTTTATTTAAATTATTTTAAAATTTTCTTTTCTTCTACTTGATCTTATTTCCTCTAGGCCCCCTTATGACTCCACTTTCAGTTATACCACCATTTGTTCATATACGTGCAGAGGTATCAAACTCACAAATGGATAATTACGTAAGTGTAAAACCCTTATAACTTTATTTGATTGCACATAACATATATTATCCCAATCACAATCATCTGTAACTCCACCCTTTTTTTTTTTTTTTGACACATATTTTAATACAAAAACCTATAACTATTAATAATTTGACATATCAAATATCATAACATATTGTAGAAAGTGGTACATAACAATTAACACAAGCATTATTGTAATTTGGAGTAAGAAAATCTACATATACCGACAAATAAAATTTACAAAACTACTTCTATGAAATATTCAAAATAATATTTCAAGCATTTCTTGTTACACAGAATATTTAGCAGATTTAACACACGTATCGAAATATAAAAAAATATTATACAACGCAAAATACCATGTAATATTATATATATATATATATATATATANACCTATTATTCTTGCATTGGAAGGAAACAGTGCTAACCTGGTTAAACACTGTGTATGTTCTGTCCGTAAACAATGGGTCTCCATCACCTTCAAGATATAGAAAAGCTCAAAACGGCCTCTCAACCACGTCTGAGATGTTATCTTACAATCCTAAAGATTTGGTGATGTTCATGTTCTGATGTTGTGAATGTTGATGTTCTTGATATACTGTGTCTGTAAAATTTTTTTGTTCAGTCATATGAATGTATCAAAAATAATAGATATGTTTATAAATAAATGAGTATTCTTTGGTTCAAAAGAAATATCTTTTTTGACTGAATGAATTTGACGTTGAAAGAACCTTGAAATTTATCCGGATGATGTTTAGATTAACATATAAATTTTTAGATTGACACTAGTCTGGAAAACTTCTGAACTCAAACATTTATAAACAAATAAATAATTATTCAGCATTTCTTTTGAAACAAAAAGCACTGACATAGTTTAATCTCTCTATCATTAAAATATAAACATCGCCATAACTGTCAAAAATATAGAAAAAAATACTGACATACCTAACGATGAGGCTCTAAACAATAACCCAAAAGTCTCTACTCAACCTGAGTCTTACCGTTTTTTGGAATAAAGTAGTGATGAACAACTACAGCTCAGTAGGCTATTCAAAATCTACTGTGGTTTTTAATGTTTAAAAAAAAGAAAAAAAACAAATGCATGTATTAAAAAAAAGTAAATCAAACATGGTGGAATATTATGCATAGTATTTGTTATAGTGCTAGTACAAGAAATTGTAACTGCAGTAAGCATGTGATAAGTAACAATATAAGGATCATGACATCACAAGTGCAGATAAATATTATGAGAATAAATATTCATTTCTTTATTTAAATTATTTTAAAATTTTCTTTTCTTCTACTTGTTCTTATTTCCTCTAGGCCCCCTTATGACTCCACTTTCAGTTATACCACCATTTGTACATATATGTGCAGAGGTATCAAACTCACAAATGGATAATTACGTAAGTGTAAAACCCTTATAACTTTATTTGATTGCACATAACATATATTATCCCAATCACAACCATCTGTAACTCCACCCATTTTTTTTTTATTTTTGACACATATTTTAATACAAAAACCTATAACTATTAATAATTTGACATATTAAATATCATAACATATTGTAGAAAGTGGTACATATCAATTAACACAAGCATTATTGTAATTTGCAGTAAGAAAATCTACATATACTGACAAATAAAATTTACAAAACTACTTATATGAAATATTCAAAATAATATTTCAAGCATTTCTTGTTACACAGAATATTTAACAGATTTAACACATGTGTTGAAATATAAAAAAATATTATACAACGCAAAATACCATGTAATATTATATATATATATATATATTATGTCGATATGTCCAACATGGTCTAATGTATAACATATGGTGAAAAGTTCGTAAATCTCTATAAATCTGAGTTTGTAAGAAATTTTGGCAAATACATTACCAAAATTTTACAAAAAATAATGAAATTGAAATCCAAAGTGGGTTGACAATAACCTCACTAGAGTCGAACAATTTTCTTGCTTGATCGGACGGACGAAATTGGCTCTATGGCCCCCGAAACTATAAACTCTCTCTACAATCTCTCTTTTTCTCTCTTTAACTCACAGTCCTGAAGGAACAAAAAGAAATGTAAAAAACGTATGGGGAAGGATCCACGTAATGCACTTTGATATTTATAATAAAATTTATTATTTTTTATTTAAAGGAAATAAATGTAGTTAATTAAATTGTTATATTTATTAAGTATATATTTGGTGGAATACTTCTAATATTTTGAAATAAATGAGTCCCAAAAATATGAAAAAATAGTCAATAAATAAAAGAACATATTTAAAACACACTGGTGAAAATAGTTTGCAAAATAGATACCGAATAGTTCCAGAAAACCTACTTGTATAAATATGTACCAAATCCTTAAGGAAGATAAATCTAGTAAGAAATCTTTTATTTTCTTATTTATGATGCCTATAATAATAGGTAACAATGTGTTTAAATATAATAAAGTGTGCTCTACAATCAGGTGGAAACAATTTATAAATTGGACGTAAAATAAACCTGCAAAAAATCGATGAATAAAACACTTATTATTGTAATTTTTTTAGATGAGCTGATAACTGAGAGGAATCAACTTCAGATAGTGACCGTATAATGAAGAAAAGCTTTGGAAAGAAAAAATTATTTGTTATTATTATTATCATTATATTTATATGTATATTTGTGTTTTTCAGTGTTAAGTGATGTTTTAGTCTTGATATGGTATAATAATGGACTTGAAATTTTTTTCCTTCTAAAATTTATTTAAATTATTCTATTTGAATTATTTCTGAAATTAAAGACTTATAACTATCATATATACCTAAAAGCATTGCAATCTTTTTTCTCAGAAACAACCTTTCATTTCGGAATATTTTTTAGCTAGGAGATGCATAATATATTTTGATTTATGTGTTCCAAAAGTACGCAGGATAATCTAACAAGTATGGTCCAATGTAAAGGTAATCTGACATTTATTATATTCATGTGCTAGTTTCTGACATATTTTGTTAAGAAGTTACATAAGAATACATTAACTCTAAGCCTATTTAATATTAGCCCTATGAGCCTCATGGCTGGTCATCTTAATTTGATGATAAAAAAATATATTCTAGAAAATTTAATGTGATATTTAAGATATATTGGAATTATAAAATTCAATTCATTACATATAGTTCAAGATGTGTCAAGATAAAAGTTCAATTGAGCTTTAGACATATGTTTCAAAATTATTACTAGTCACTTGCATTTAAAAGCCCCATATATTATTCATGTATGCTGTAGCACAACTCTCAAAATAAATATACATGCTAAAAAAAAAAACAAAATAAAGTTAAAAAATTTTGATAAAAATTATTTTTATTTCCTAACTACTATTTGAATCTTATTTGCATAAAATCTGCCTAAAATTAGAATCATTTTTGTATGAGCTCTTAATTTTCTATAATAAATTGAATCTCTTTTCGACTTTATGATAATTAAAGACATATCTTTTGTATATTTAATTTAGGAAGTTATTTACATATTATCAAATTATACATATGCACACATGCATGCATGCATACATTTTTTTATTTATTTTAAGGACTAACCAAAGACTTTACTAGACTTCAGTCACCTCTAATGTGACTAACCATTCAAGTATCACCTCCTTAAGACCAACTGTGCCAGAGGGGACTTGAACCCCTGACTCGAGTAGTTTTATGCCGAGGATGCCAACCAACAGGTTGGGGTATGCGGCACATGCATACATGCATACAAATAAACATATATATATATATATATNATGATACGACATCAACAAATTTTTTAATTTGTGGTATAGTTGGTGGAGTTGGAGATATTTTGAATTAAATTGTATGCCCCTTTAAGGCAATTTTCAATAATTTTTGTACACTAATTTTGCTATAAATTTTTTAGATTCAAATGGCATAAAGGGTGAATTCCTGTTTAATTTCAAACTCACTCTCTAGTTTAATTTGATTTTATTCTAAACTTGTTAGAATTGGTTGAGTTCCAAATACTCTTCAAATTATAGTTGTTGCTGTCACCTGACATAAAGATACATCCACATATATTAAAATTTGTGACGCTAAAAATTAATTTATCCTTAGCCCAAACTATTCTTTTGGAGCATTTAAGGAAATTATTAATGATTCTTGCAACATTTATTTTTTTGTAATTATCATAATATATGACAATCTTCGATTACATTTATCTCTTGCACTATAAATAAAAATAATAATCAACTTAGTTCATCCAAATGACCATATCAACTTGGTTCTATATTATAGGACTAAAAATAAGCATTTCATCCTTTACACAAAAAAGAGGGAGCTTTAATTGATAGAATGACTTGAAGTTAAATTGCAATCACCATCTTATCTTTTGACCTACAGTGATTAGGAGTAACATCATATGCCTATTGTTTAACAATTTAGAGATTAGGACAACCTTTATGAGATCAGATACTACTCTAATAGAATAATTTTGCATTGTATTTCATGATTATGAAGCAACATCTTGGAACTCCACAGTTCAAAGTTGCAACTTCCATATCTCATAGCAATAGCTCAATATACTTTTTAGCCCAGGAAGGAATACTCTTATTATTTCTTCAACAACATCTAGACCTTAGGGATTGTTTGGTAGGGATAATTAAGGGTGCACTACATTTACAATGCATGAATTTTAGAAAATTTGATTTTTATTTAAAAGAAAATAGAATGCAAAGTGAAATCATGTTGTATTTCAAACTCACTCTCTACTTTAATTTTGGTGTATTCCAATCTCACCAAAAATTTGGTCGAGTTCTACATAACACCATAAGTTGTGTTTGTTGTTACCACATGCTGTTGTTGCTTTCTCTTTCGTTTAGCACCATTGCTATTTGCCTGTCTTTTACTTTTCTCGGCATGCATGCTAATAGTCACTATCAATCTGCTGCTTTCAAATGCTATCACCCGCTTGCTTGATATTATGATCTAAGTTTTATATTGATTTAATTTTATTTATAACCAAATACAAAAAAAGTAAATACATGCATTTTTTTACACACAAAAAAAACCTAAATACACTATATTTCTAATATGTTTTATTTTCAACAAACCAAATAGTTCATTAGCTTCATAGAACTAGCTACTCTACAATATTTGGCGTACCTCCAACAATGTCTCATCCATGGTGGCGTCATGACATCCTCCAAAGATATTAAAAAGTGCCACTCTTCTGCTATGATACAATAGGGACTTCTTAGAGGAGCTAATGAGAGGAGAGAGCCTAAAAGAAAAGAATTGTACATCCATGGATTCACCAAAAAAAGTTAATTGAAAACTTATTCAAGCCAAACATTCCATTCAATAAAGGAAGCAATTAAGATTGACAACATCAAAATAGGAGTAAAACAAAATTACAAGGTCCAACTAAAGAGTTATTCTCAACTTTAACTTCACCTTGCATTACAACTCTTGAATGAAATTTAAAGTTGGGGCCATTTACATACATATCACCCAATTTGTATATATTTACATTAAAACATCTAAATTTTGCTCTTTACATTTATACCACACAATATTTCATGTCACAAAAAAATATCACTATTGTAATACACATTTCATGTTTAGAAATGTGCCATTTATATAAAAATTAAAAATTAAGTGCTAAATACATAATTACATTGGCACTAGTGGACCCGTCACAAAATCCAAAATCCAAAATCAGCGATTCTAGTGGACGGAGGTTCTCCCCTCCTTTCCTCAATTATAGAACTCGACATCTCCTCATAGGCTCCGCTTGCCGACCCTCTCCTTCGTCTTGAAATAATGGCGCTTCGTATCTCCCTGTCTCCTTCGGCGTCCCTCCGAGGAACGTCGTCTCATCTTTCACCGGCGGTGGTGGCTTGGTGCTCTCATCACCCGCTGCTCCCGGCAGATTCGGGCCGAAGAACGGCGNTCACCCTCTCCTTCGTCTTGTAATAATGGCGCTTCGTATCTCCCTGTCTCCTTCGGCGTCACTCCGAGGAACGTCTTCTCATCGCTCAACGGCGGTGGTGGCTTGGTGCTCTCATCACCGGCTGCTCCCGGCAGATTCGGGCCGAAGAACGGCGGCGATGATCTGGAGGGATGCGAGGAGAGGACTCAGGGTTTCACCCGTGCGTTCAAGCCTGGAGATGGTGGAGCCGACTGTTGGTCAAGTGACGGAAGTTAACAAGGACACGTTCTGGCCCCTCGTGAAGGCCGCCGGGACCAAAATCGTTGTCCTTGATATGTATACCCAATGGTAGCAAACCTTACTTCCTCCAATTTTACACGATTCTTTGTTTTTAGTTTTTATTTTTTTATTTTTCCTGTCGGTATGTTCTAATCTACGGTGGCTGTTTACTTGCTTACTCTGGATATTATGCTAGATAGTTCTGCGTAGACTGCAGCGATCTGGTATTCTGTTTTCCTATTTTTGTTAATATGTGCTTGAGTAATCGATCCGGATGGTAGCCTTTTGCAAACTAGGTCTTCTATGCAGTAATTGCCAGAACTTCTATGCAGTAATTGCCATAATTTTTCCTCAGGAGAAATTATTGCGTACGGCTGATGGTCAGGATTATTTCAGTTTTTTTTTTGTTTAAAAAAAAATTTAGATGGGGCCCATGATTTACGGTCAGGATCGATGCGTGTGGTGTTCGATCCGTATGGAATAATTTTTCCTTAGCTAGAGCCTTGAGAAATCTTGCTCAAGCTTTGCTTTAGTTATCTTGGACAGAGCAAAAATTGACTGAAGATAAGTCAGCGCATTTATAAATTAATTTTTTATTCTTGAGCATATTGATAAATGCTTAAAAATGTCCATAATGAAGTTGTTTAAATAGGCTAGTTTGGAGGGGAACCTAGACAAACTGTTAAACTTAAACGTAAAATCTAAACTATCAATCTCCTTAGTTTTTTCTCTACCCAATTTAGTTTCTTGAATACATAAGATATTTATATTCCTATGAATCATAATATCAACTAATTCTGTTAATTTACCTATGAGTGTATCTATATTTCAAGTTTCTATCATAATATTAGTTTCATGAACTAAATTCATGTGAGAGCTCTTTTGACACTATACCAAGACGTAGGTGTAGCAGCCCTTACACACTTCTCACTGTAATCAAACCATACAGCGCGTCACTTTCAGGAGAAGCCCTAGCATTTACATAAAGATATAAATGATTCATGTAATGATTTTTCAACAAATTTTACGTTTGCTGTCGACTATCTAACATGACCATCTATTTTTCACATCTGTGGTTTAGGACCCGACAATAACAATGTTAATAACTAAATAAATATTATTACTAAAAAAACTAATAAACGGTTATAACCAACACGCTTGAAAGAGAAACAACAAAATGACACACGACACGTGGCTAGGGGGGATCTCGGATGGCTGTGGTAGTCTAGGGGGCCTTGGAAAGGTGGTGGCAGCGTTTACAGCAATCGACAATCCCGACAACAACAGTTTGTATTTTGGCTGCGACAACAATGTTGGGGAGGTGAGATAGAGGCGGCGACAAGTTCGAAAGAGGAGAAGGTAGCTGGGAAAGTGAAATATTTTAGGAAAATAATGATTTTCTGTAGTTTTGGGTGGTAGTAATGAAGAAAGTGGGTGGAAAGCGAAGCAGAAAGGTTGGGGAATGGTGGAAAGTGGCTGTGTGGACTGGCAAAGAGGTTGGAAGAGTAAAAATGCAAGAAAAAAGTAGGGATGCGGCTGCAACAATGTCGGAAGGATGTAGAAGGGGACAGAGAAGATAATTACTACTGAAGAAGAAGATACAACCTAAACACCACCTGGAACTGTCTGATACAACCCTCAAAGGGACGAAGAGATCCTGATGGATGTCCTGATGCAAAACACACAAAAACTGTCAGCCTTAAACACATGAAACAAATATATATGCCCTAGATAGTTAGTATCGGGCCCACCCACAACTGAAAGGGGGCGCCAAATCCAAAAGTGGAAGCCGATTAGGTCTCCTTGCCTTGGGTGATCGGTCTAGGCACTGGACGCGGGAGGGGAATTCCGTGCTCACGTGCGTCCTGCGTCAGAAGAGCAGCTTCAACCTCATTTGTTGATGCTTCTGTCTCCTCAAGGTTTGGTGTCGGGTTCGTCGCGTTGAAGGAGGTAGAACTACTGTAACTACCCGGTCATTCTTTTCTACATGCATTGTAGTTCCAAAGCACATTCTGATAGAATAAATATTCATTCTCTTTTGATAAAACTTACACTGGAGTTGCATGTGAATGGGTATCCTTACGAACCAAGCATCAGGTCATCAAATCTATAATTGGTTTCTTCCAATCCTCGCACTCCCTGTACTCATTCGAGTGTATCTATTAAATAAGTAGGTAAGGATGATTCAACTATAAGACGAATCCTATGGCAAATTGAGCAACTCTCGCTAACCATCATTTAGGAGAGGTCTTTTCTTTTTCTCTAGTAGGACCTGAATCTCATTGTCAAATTTTATTTCCCATCAAGTTCCTAAGATAATTTCCAAAGCAGTGGTTCATCCCTCATGCTGGACATTTGTTGGTGGGCATGCCGCTGAAGTGAATTTAATATGTGAATAGCTCCATATAACCTTTTAAAATTAGCACAAAAGATTCTCATCTCTGACATGCTGAACCTCCCTCAATAGGGACAACTCAGAAAGTAAACTATTTATTTGAGAAGTTCGAAGTTCTCTTATACGGGGTTGTCATTTGTCAGTTATCGGTTGCTCGAACTTAGGACTCTTGTGGACCACCAATATTAATTATATTGGAGTCTCTTTCATAGTTTTAATTTGAACTACGTGCTTTTCTTCTCCATCAGTTGAAATGTGATACTTTTGCTTTATGCCCTCATCTTTTTCAGTTTCTATTGTGTAATTATCCATTTCTTCTTTAGCTCTCCAGTCAGTGAAGTAGATCATAACTTGGTTGTGCAATCTGATTCATTATATCTAAATCTGTGACACTTGAAACACTTCTTGGCTAGGTGGATTTGAGAGTGCAGTTTGTTCCCACCAATTCTTCACTTTGAACCAGCGTCTTCTTAGGCAGGATTTGCTTGGATGTTCTGCTGAATGTATTCTTGCTACTTAACTCTAAGGTTAAACTCTGCCTGCATGATGTAGACACCCGAGGATGTCATTGTAACCGGTGAGGCCTTGCTCACATATCTTGCCTATAATGTGTGGGTAGGTATTGGCGTTGCTGTTGTATTTTCATCTTGGACCAGGTATTATTATTGTCTTCCCCCATGCTGCAATAGGTGCTTCAAATTTTTCCGTCAAAATAATGCTTTTCTTTAGCTTGTTAGCGGTTAGCTGTACTATTCCTTCCAATGGGACATCCTAGTACTCAAAGCCATTTTCAAATGTCCAGAGCCACTCGATGAACTTGTGTGTATCCATATGGCTGTCAAAATATTGCAAATCAATTTTTACTTCGAAATCTTTGATTATCTGATATTTCATGCACAGTCTTCGTGGTAGTGGTTCTTCATCTCTAAAATCTGCACTGTGGATGGGATTTACTGTATATTTTTTATTTGACAAGTCATTGTTGTGGCTACGAGTGATTTTTTCAAATCGCTTATTCTCAAATGGGGTAAGGCTCTGTTGCAGTTGGAGGATTTCCCGCGGCACATTCTCTATAGAAGGTTCCCAGGCATCTCTTTGCGGATTTCTCATAAATGACATTGGGGAATTTCTTCCCGAACAGATTTCTATCAATAGTCTCTTTGATGGTGTTGTTGGGCTTGAAAAATTAACAATCGGATTTTTGATAGAGATAGGATTGGGTATTGTTGAATGTTAGAAATCTTAGGATAGGACTAGGGTTAAGCTAACAATAATAAAAAAATAAATATTTTTACTGAAAAAGCAAATAGACGATTACAACCAACACATTTGAAAGGGAAAGTACAACAACAGGGAAAGTTGTGGAAGCTATTATGGGCGGTTTGGATAGTAGGGCAGCAAGGGACGGCAGTCCCAACAACAATAGTTTGCTGTTTAGGGCGACAACAAGGAGGGGGAAGCAGGATAGAGGCAACGACAAGTCCAGAAGGAGAAGATGGCTGGGAAAGCGAAATACTGCAGAAAAATAGTGATTTCTTGCAGTTCTGGGCGGCGCTAGCGATTGAAGTAGGATGGAAGGTAGGGGAATGGTGGAGGGAGACTGTGGGGTGGCATCAAGTTGGAAGAGCAGGAAATTGTAGGAAAACAGTCAGGGTGCGCCTGTCGGGGAGGTTGCAACAATGAAGGGCTTTTGGGAGTGACATGGAAAGGATGTGGAAGGGGGTAGGGAAGATAATCACCTCATGAAGATCAAGATACAACTGAAGCACCACTTGGAACTCTAGGATACTGCCCTCAAAGAGAAGAATAAACGGTGACAACTGTTTCAATACAAAAAACTCAAAAAACAGCCACCCTAAAACACAAGAAGCAAGTATATATGCCATAGATAATTAAGGATTGGGCTCAGAGCTGAATGGTGGCGCCAAATCCGAAGGAGGGCCGATCGGCTCTCCCTCTTGCCTGAACTCGTCAGTCGTAGTGCTGGATGCAGGAGGAGGGGCACCCTTTGCTGGACGTGGGAGTCCCTTTTCAGGAGGGACACTTCCTTGTCAGTTTCCCTATCCCTGGATAACAGGGTAGCTCACGACCCTTCTTGATTGCTAGAATTATGGGGACTAGTGTCTATTTTCTAGATGACTGGCCATCTGTGCCTTTGAAGAGGTTGTAGCGGCAGCATTTTTGGACATCAGCTAGGCCTACCTTTAATGGCATGGTATCACATCGATTATAAAGTGGACGCTGCTTTTTCGGATGGCAGCAATTGCCGAGTTGTCTGGTAAGTAATTTTTGGGATCTTATTTATTATATTTAATAATTTGTATACAAAAATCGGTATTTCCTTATTTCTCTCTTATATATCTTTTGATATAGGCCCTGTTTTTTGGTCAATGAGGATCCCTATTCCTCTTCCCCTTATTTCTTACACGGCGTCAAAGTTAGGCTTTTCTAAGTGATGGCTGGCA
Organism: Phalaenopsis hybrid cultivar; assembly: GCA_002079205.1. Classification (NCBI taxonomy): domain Eukaryota; kingdom Viridiplantae; phylum Streptophyta; class Magnoliopsida; order Asparagales; family Orchidaceae; genus Phalaenopsis; species Phalaenopsis hybrid cultivar. The sequence goes on from JXCR01098703.1 coordinate 309,917, forward strand.
ACTACAAGAGACCCTAATAAGGGCTAGTAAAGGAGAGAAGATTGGTTCCCCCACTATCATGGAAAAAGTCATCTTGTCATTCTAGGAGTCTCTTTAAAGCACTCACCATTTTAAATTACTTCTACAAAGTTAATGGGAAGAACATTTTCCAATGGTCTTTTGCTCAATTCAAATGATGTTGTACGAAAGCGGAAAGATTGAGTATTGATTGGTACTATCGATCTACCTGAAGTGGTCTTCATTATTATTATTATTATTATTGGAAGCCAACACTGCATTATTGATGTCTTTGCTTTTTGAATTCATTGTAGAACTTATTGGATCTCAATATTTAATCTATGACACCACAAAAGCAAATTGAGGGAAATGTAGGTACTCAAATCTAAAAAATGTTATGAAATTGTGTGAATTATGAGATCAAGCTTGTGATATTAAGCAATGAAGCATGACTGTGAAAGAGTGCCTCACCACTTTGTTTGATTGAAGCCTAAGGTCAATTTAGTCTTTTATGCATCTAAGGGCATTTTAGTATTTTATTAGTTTTTTTGTGGGATATAAATAATGCCTAATATGTTTAGGGTTGGATATGTGTGATCATTATCTTTGAATCTTAGGGTTAAGGTTTGGGTATAATCGCCTACTTTTCGATTTGTAGGTGTTAGGGCTAGGGTTTTAGAGAGATCGCCTACCTCTCGAAATGTAAGTGTTTACTTTTTATTTATTCGGGTTGTGTTATTTTTTTGTTATTGAAATAAATATTTGTTTGTTCTAATTTTTTGTAATTGGTTCGCTGATTTTGGCTTTTATTCATATCAAATTTGTATTAGAGCAACGATCAATCTTCATGAATTCGCTGCATACAGAAAATCTACACGCACAAAAATTTTGCGAATAATCACTGCCTACAAGAATTTCGTGAAGAATCGTGGCTTGAAGCATGAACCTTGAGATACTGCCAGCTTTCCAACGAGTTCGCGATAAGAGCTAGCTAGGAAGCGACGACGTTCTCTGGGATCACTTATGATACAATCACGATAAGAGCTAGTTGAGAAGCGGACGATGGGATCACGACGTATAGACGATGGGATCGCGAGATTCGACCTAGCAAGGAGATCCCGGCATAGAGATGACGGGATCACAATATGTAGAGTGATGCAATCACTTGATTGGACCTAGTGAGGAAGCAAACGATGGGATCACGACGTGCAATGACCGAACCGTGTGATATAGTTGCGATTTGAGCTAGCAGGGAAGTCAATAAGCGTACAAAGCCCCACATTTGTGATCGAAAATATTCTTGGGAGTAGTGACAGCCAAAACAGTAGATGCTTTGGAGTAGAAATTGAAGAAAGATGTGAGCCAAATCGGATTTGAAATGGAGGAGCATTTCTATAGAGGGGTTGGTGTCATTTATAGAGGGGAGATTCACAGCCCTGGAAAAAATGATGAAAATCATTGTAGAATTTCACACACAACCGCTTCAGTCCTAAGCGGGATCAAGAGACGACGTTTAGAGCGGACGCCTGCGACAAAAATCTGAAGAAATTGTGTGGCATTAGAGAAGCGCCACTACTTTAGACGAAGTTGGAGCCATAGGATTGAGCTAAGGAATTGTGTGGCTTCACCGCAGCTTCGCTGTTCTAAGTGCGTTGGGAGTCGCGGGATCTTGCGAAGGCATCAAAAGGAGATTTAAGCGGAAACATTTCAAAAAAATAGCGTGACATCCAAATGATTGGAATGAATGAAAGCATGTGAGATTCAATGAAGGAGTCGAGAGCAGATTTGAGCGACAATATCTAGAGAGAATTGTGCGGCATCAGGAGGTTTGGAACGAGAGGTAGTGGACGAAATGGGATGTGTGATTCAGGGCGGGGGAAGATCGATTCAAAGGATTTATACTTGGAACACCAAATTGTGGTGGGTGGGACCCGATGGAGGACTTCATTTAACTGTGCTAGTACCTTTTATTTTTGCAGCTTCCAGGCGGAAAGCAATTCAATAGTAATGATGGGAACATGACATGTGAAGAAGAGTAGGGGAGAGCGTAAGGGACTGCTTTGACATTGCGGACTATTCAAATGGGAGAACAAGATTGGGGTGCTTCATGGTGACTTTAGTTTGTGCAAAACTTCAGTAAAGCTCAAGATCATGATGAGGACAATTCATGACGCACGGCTAGGATTCTAGATTGAGTTGCAAAGCATGGAAAAGGCACGTGATGCGAGTTCGCAGAGAGTACGCCAATCAATCGGCTACTGAGAAAGTTGTTTGGGGTTGCCGTGTTATCCAAGATTGACTTGAATTCAGAGTACCAATAGGTTTGGATTTGTCCAAAGCATGTGCACAAGACTTTATTTCGAAATCATGAGGTCATTACATATTTCTGATTAAATGAAAATGATTGTCAGATGATGAAGCCTCGTAGGATCCATACGAAATGATCTAATAACAATTTTTTTTCATCTTGAGGACTGTGTCTTTTTGAGAGGCGAGTAATGTTAGAGCAGCGCCTAAGATCAATTTAATCTTTTATGCGCTTAAAGGCAATTTAACTTTTGATTAGTTTTATTGTGGGGTATAAATAGTGTCTAATATGTTTAGGATTGGATATTTGTGATTTTTGTCTTTGAATCTTAGGATTAGGTTTGGGGGGAGATCGCTTACCGCCGAATTGTAGGTGTTAAGGTTAGGTTTTGGGAGAGATCGCATACCTCTCGAGTTATAGGCGTTTATCTTTTACGTATTTGGGTTGTATTGTTTTGTGTTATTAAAATGAAATATTTGCCTGCCCTAATTTCTTGCAATTGGTTCGCTAATTCTTGCTCCGATTTGTATCAAACACTCATGACAAGTTGACAATAACTTATACGAATAATTGGTGCAGATAGTGTACATGCAAAATTGTGGAGAAAATAAGATCCTAGGATTTTTTTTTTTTTGGCTTTTGTAAATCCTGATTATTTGCGTGGATGAATCGTATGGATTTGCCCACTTCTTAAAATTGAAGAAGCATTTGTTGAAATCCGTAAAGAAGAAAGTAGGAGATATGCTTGGAGTTACTAAAATTACTCATAACTAAAGGAGTTACTAAAAATGCTCTAACTAAAGAATTTAGTCTTACCATCAGAAATTTTGAGAAGAAATCCCATGAGATGACCAAAGCATGCGAAATGAGATAATTATTTGTGTGCTGCGTGTAAAAAGACTGACCACACAAGAGAAAACTATTGAGAACTTCATGAAAATCCAGCAAATTGGAATAATTTTGAAAATCATCATATAGAAATGCTTATCAAACTAAAAGTGATTCTAAAGATGAATATTAAAGATGAAAAATAATGAAAATACTGGCGATATTTCCTTAAACAATGAGGAATTGGATATTCTTTAAAATTACACATTCCTAAATAGGTTGGTAGCTCTTTCCTTTTAGCTCAAAAATGCATTTTCTCCTGCTCTTAACTGCACAAAGAGAGGTCGAGAAGTTGGATGATAGACATGGTGTACATCACGTGATAGGTTGTGCTCATTTGTTTGTCTCTTATACTCTATCACATGGAAATCTTAGAAGTTAAAATTATTGATGGATTTTTATCTTTTATTGTTGAGACGGGGCTGTTAGAATTAACTTTAAGCTTTGTTTGAAATGTCTTATTCTAAATTTCTCTTGAAACCCTTTATCCATAAGCAAGGTAGTGAAAGATCACAATTGTGGAATCACTTTTTGTCCACTGTTATGAATTTCAGTATCAGAGATGGAAGAGGAGGATTGATAGTTGTAATGAGGTTAGAGGTTTCTTGTATTTTGATGTTGATTTTAAAGGGAATAATCATGCTCTTGTTATTGACAAAGATGTGTCTACTCTTGAAACGGGAAACAAATTATGTTTTAACATTGTTTGTTAGGTCATTCTAGTTCATAACTCAAATTTTATTTCCTTGCTTTGTTTGGTGAAAAAATATTTTTCAATGTGAAACTTATTAGCTTACTAAACACCTACATTCAAACTTTGGCCATGTAAAGCTATCAAATATTTTTCATTGCATAATGACGTCTGGGTTTCGTTCATTATCACAATCTTAAATGATTCATCAATTTATCTATGAACAAACTTGTTTGTGTTAGTTATACATGTTAAATGATAAATCTGTTACAAAATAATTGTTCGAGAACATTCACAATTTGGTCAAAATATAATACTATGTTGAAATGCAAATCCTACATTCTATAGAGTTTTAAAATATTTTAATCACATTAAAAAAGTTGGCTAAATCAAAGTGATTTTATCAATCAAAGTTCTTGCCCCGAGAATTCAGCAAAGCGATGCATCTGGTTGAAAAGTAGAAATTTCTTATTGGTGTAAACAAATTATTTTATTTATCACTAACACCCCTAAATATTACTAACAACTAGTTACTTTATATATTGGTTAAATACAAATGTACTATAAATTGGCTGCATACAATTACCTTAATTGAAAAATCCAGACAAATGGTTTTATAAAACACGTATTCTTTATAATTTTGTACTGTTTGAGTGTGCTGCATTTTCCCACAATAATGAATTTGATTGAAATAAATTTGATCCTAAAGCCTTCAAGTGTATTTTAGTGCGTATGCGAATTCAATAGGAATATAAATATTATTCCATCGAGAAGAAAAATTTTTATCCGTCCACTTCTTTGATAATCAATCATTCTTTAAGAAAAAAGTCCCTTTAGGGGAGATTAAAGTGGAAGAAAATTTTAGTACTGTTTTCTCTATAATTCTTGAATCCACACATATTGTCCATCTTCGAAGACTCATGTTCACCCGAGTTTGCAACATTCCATTGATTTATGTGTTTACTCTCGAAAAAAGAATCTACAAAGATGTGATATCATCCTTCCTAAGCTTGTCTTGAATCCAAGTTGAACTCAGTAAATTCACTAACTCACTTTTTCTTGTGATGGTACTTGGCATCCTCTAGCAACTACAAAGAGATATGGTCGTCAATTCTCCTTAAAATCGAAATTGAAATTTGAAGAGTCCTTTAATAATCCAAAGATGGAGAGATAATTGAAGAGGAGGTGAAAGTTTTTGAAATGATAAAACATGAGCGGTTATTGTTGATCATAAAGTATCAATCAGATGGATATATTGAGAGAGAAAGCAGGACTTGCTGCGAAATAAGTCACTCAAACTTATAGGATTGACTGTTTTGAAACTTTAGCCCAATCTATCTTTAGCGGCCGGCCATTTCTTATATTGGATGTTAAAAATGCATTCTTGAATGGTGTTTTAGATGAGGAAGGATATTTTGATCCTCCTCTAGCTATTGTGACTCTAGACAGACATACTTGGTCTGCAAATTAAAATATTTTAGTTTCGAGCTCAATTAGACCTAGAGCTTTTACTCAAAAGGTTGTCAAAATATGCAAGTTAATCATGGTTCAAACAAGCTCATTACTTCTTGTTTGACAAGCAGAACGATGTTAAGTTTACTATACTAATTATCTATGTTGATAAGATTGTTACCGGAGATCAAGACTTTGAGCTAAGGAACTGGAATAAAAAATTGGTGGAATTCAAAATCAAAAGACACGGGTATCTAAGGTATTTTCTCAGAATAAAAATCTCTACTATGAATAGGCTGGTCTCACCATCTCTTTAAAAAATTATATTCTAAATCTTTTAAAAGGAGCAGATTTAACTGGAAGTAAATTGTTGATACTCCAACAATTGATCCTAATATTAATGGCACCATTTCCTCCTTTCAGTAAAGTAAGATATCAAAGAATGGTGGGGAAAGTCTTCTATTTGGCTCATATCAAACCTAACATAGCATTTGTTGACAATTTGGTGATCCAGTTCATGCATATTCCTTGCAATTAACTTATTAATGTGTTTGCTTGGATTGTTAAATAACTAAGGGCCTCTTTGGTCTGTTGGAAATGTAATGCAATATAAAAAAACGTGGTGTAAACTAATGTATTATATGTAAAAAATTTTTGGAGTTGTTTGGCTCATGAAAAATAAATGTAGGACTTTATGTTGTCATGTTTAGGTTGAAGAAAAACAAAATCTATGCAAAATATTTGTGGCCAATGATTGATCTTACCAGCAGTTGGTAGGGGGTGGGCGTCGGCCTCACTTTGTAACAAGGTTTTGAAAATCAGGTCGGATATTGAACCGGTAAAGGAAGATGTTCAAAATTCAAAGGTTGAACTAGGGTAGGGGTGTAAACGAACCGCACACGAACGAACAGATCTCGTGTTCATGTTCGGTTCATTTGAAATTACGTGTGTTTGAAATAGGCTCGTGTTTGAAATTGTTCATAAAGTTACTGTTCATATTCAGTTCTATTTGTTTGAAATTAATTCGAAATGTTTGAAGTGTTCGAATTTTTCAAATTTATTTTGTATTGTTTGAATTGCTAAAATGATAATATATTTATTTATTAATTCACAAATTATCAAAAAATAAATAAATAGCATCCCTCGATTAAAAAAATTATTATTTCTTCAACTCTATTATTAGAAATTATTAAAAATAGGTTACAAATGAAATATACACTTAAATTTTCAAACTCAAATTCTTAAAAAACTAAAACTCATTATTATAAAACAATTAAGTAATAAATCATTCGTATATTAATTATATAAAGTATAATACAAGCAAAATATTAGATGAAGCGTCAAAAATTCAAAATTGGAGAAACNATTTTATGCTTCTATTTTGAAGGCCAACATTAACATTCTGCACCACAAAGCATTGCAAGTCTCACCACTTATCCCCCGATGCGAAAAATGGAGAGTTGAGTTAGATAGTCGACAACCAACACAAAATTTTTGTCAAAAAAATTATGACACGAATCCTTTAAAATAATGTGTAAATATATTAAAAAAAAAAATGGAGGGAGGACTTGATTTTCTCAATTTTCAGACCCAACTGGATCCTGGCAGCTTCTCAACTGCTCTTCCTCNGTTTTATGCTTCAATTTTGAAGGCCAACATTAACATTCTGCACCACAAAGCATTGCAAGTCTCGCCACTTGTCCCCCGATGCGAAAAATGTAGAGTAGAGTTAGATAGTCGACAACCAACACAAAATTTTTGTCAAAAAAATTATGACATAATCCTTTAAAATAATGTGTAAATATATTAAAAAAAAATTGGAGGGAGGACTTGATTTTCTCAATTTTCAGACCCAACTGGATCCTGGCAGCTTCTCAACTGCTCTTCCTCTCATCATCTTCCTCACTCTATCAGCCTCACTCCAAAGTCCTTTCTCAGCATATATACTCGATAGCAGAATATAATTTCCAGTATTCTGCGGCTCCATCACAAAGAGGTCCCCAGCAACAATCTTCCCCATCTCCACATCACCATAACTCCTACAGGCCGCAAGCATTGCTCCAAGAGCTCCCACATGACTTCCCACCAACTCCCGCATTCTGCTGATCATCTCATAAGCCTCCCCGAGCCTCCCTGCACGGCCCAGCATATCAACCACGCACGCATAATGATCCGAACATGGCATAATCCCATACTCCTCCACCATACTCCGCCAATACCTCAATCCATCCTCCACCAGCCCAGAATGCCCGCAAGCACACAGCACTCCCACGAATGTGATCGGATCCGGCCTTATTCCCTCCCCTCGCATTCTCTCAAACAGCTTCAGAGCTTCCCCGCCATGGCCGTTCGACGCGAGCCCATTGATCAGAGCGGTGTAGGAGTGAGCATCTGGNACCAGAATGCCCGCAAGCACACAGCACACCCACGAATGTGATCGGATCCGGCCTTATTCCCTCCCCTCGCATTCTCTCAAACAACTTCAGAGCTTCCCCGCCATGGCCGTTCGACGCGAGCCCATTGATCAGAGCGGTGTAGGAGTGAGCATCTGGCGATGGGATTTCGTCAAATAAGCCAAGAGCTCTCTCTACTTCGCCGCACTTGGCGTACATGTCGATGAGTGCGGTGAGCAGCCGAACGTTCTTTTGGATGTGTTTCTGATGGATATAAGCCCCAACCCAGCGGCCCAGCTCTGCGCTCCCGAGCTGGCTAATGGCGGATACCACGCAGGTCATGGTGGCGGAATCTGGCTCCACGCCGCACCTCTGCATGTCGTTGAATAATGCTAAAGCTTCCTTCGGCCGCCTGCCCTGCATGNCGATACCACGCAGGTCATGGTGGCGGAATCTGGCTCCACGCCGCACCTCTGCATGTCATTGAATAATGCTAAAGCTTCCTTCGGCCGCCTGCCCTGCATGTAGCCTGAGATCATCACAGTCCATGAGACCAAGTTCTGTTGCGGCATTTGATCAAACAGCGCCCGCGCAGCATCTACCAATCCTTTTTTACAGTATCCCACTATCATCACACTCCAGGAAACCAAATTACGGCAGGGGATGGCGTTAAAAACCGTTCTTGCGGCGGCGAGGTTCCCTGCATTCACGTAGCCGACGATCATCGCGTTCCAGGAGATGATGTTCTTGTCAGGCATTTGATCGAACAACTTCCTGGCGGATAGCATGTCTTCGCCAACACGAGCGTGGGCGCCCAGAAGTGCGTTGTGGGAGACGAGATCTGTAACGGGCATTTCATCGAAGAAGCGGCCGGCGAGGGGGAGCTGGTCGCACTTACCGTACATGTCGATGAGAGCATTGGCGACAGGGAGGTGGCGGGCGAAGCCGGCGCGGAGGAGGCGGGAATGGATCTCGGCGCCGGTAGGGAGATCGCCCATGGCTGCGCAGGAGTTGAGGACGAAGGGGAAGGTGAAGTTGTCCGGGGAGATGGCGAGGGAGGGCATGCGGGCGTAGAGGCGGAGGGTGAGGCCAGACTTTGAGAGAGCGCGGATGGCGCGATTGAAGAGATGGAGGGAGGCCTTTGGGGCAGAAATGGCGACGGAGAAAGCGGAGAAAGGGGAAGAAAGAGAGGCGTAGTGGGAGAGGAGGAGGGAGGCAAGGGAGTGGTCGGCGTGGAAAAGGAGGTTGCGGCGGAGGAGATGGGCATGAGTTTTCTTCAGCTGAGATAGGGAGGAGATCGTCTGGTTCAAGNGGAAAGAGAGGCGTAGTGGGAGAGGAGGAGGGAGGCAAGGGAGTGGTCGGCGTGGAAGAGGAGGTTGCGGCGGAGGAGATGGGCATGAGTTTTCTTCAGCTGAGATAGGGAGGAGATCGTCTGGTTCAAGAGTTTCGCGGAGCTGTTGGGTTTGATAATGGAGGAAAAGCGCCTATTTTTCTTTTGGTTCGAGTTCTGGTTGTGTTTCTGAGGAGAGATGGGAGCTTCAGATGCCGCCTGCGACTGAGACGCGGCGGTGACGGTCGGTGACGCCACCTCGGCGATGTTCGAAGGGCTAATGCTGCCGAGTGGTCGAGTGAGTAGCTCTGATAATAAACTCGGAAATTTATTTACTGAATTCAACAAAAAATTATTTACTGGATTCAACAACACAAATTTTATTCAATATAACATATATTTGTGTATTTATATCTAATTAGTANGTGCTGCCGAGTGGTCGAGTGAGTAGCTCTGATAATTAACTCGGAAATTTATTTACTGGATTCAACAACACAAATTTTATTCAATATAACATATATTTGTGTATTTATATCTAATTAGTAATTAAAAAAGATTGAACCTTAAATCCACATTTGATCTTATATTAATTAAGAAGGCTAGAATACCCTTATTGCCTCGCCCAAGGCTTCATCCTCCATTAATTTTTTCTACATCAAGGAATATGTCTGTATGAATCTCGAGAAGATACGCTGGACCATATGAAGAAGAAGTGTAAAAATATTCAACATTATATCTATCAGCCTCTTAGGCCAACCAAACGAAGGACTGATCGACCCAACAAACTTGCCGTGACCGCGTCGATGCCTAAGCAATCAACATCTGTCATTATAAAGATCAACGGTTGCCCGAAGAGAAGTCATTCAATATAGACACATAAATCGAAGGTGGGCTGGCTATCAGATTACGGTGTTACACAATCTGCTTGATTGTCTTCACAATTTGTTCCCTCGTAAAAGGCGATCGAGGATCATTCAGTCAACCTAATGACTATGGGCCGACCAAATGAGTATCATGTGATCAAGCTAGACAATCATGAATACAAAACGACATCTAGCGTAGTCACATATATAAAACGATGTCAACAGCGGTTACAGGGTCAAAACATGTATTATTCAGTTACAAATATGTAAATGTGTAATAGCTTATAATTTATGGTAACACCCCCATTAAACGGGGGTCAATCATATAATTTGTAATACCTCATCTATGATTTATAAATATGAGGGTCATTTTTGCTAAGGGGGTCGATTCCACAAGTTTCTAAAAAGATCGAGTATTACTTGCGTCTTATTTCTCTTTCCTGTCATCCAACTGATACTCTATTACTTGGGCGTGATTCACATGACAATTTAGAATCCAACATCTTAAAAGGTGTAGTGAGTGTGGAATCATTCCTTCAATTACCCCAAAATCGACCCAACTCCAAATCTAACCAAACCAAGCCATGTGACCAATTCAATTTCCCCGATTTCACTTCCTAAACTTTTCATGACATTCCCCTAAACCAATTGGACCCTTCAATTTATTTCTAAACCAAGCCTAAATCAAGCCCAAGACCATCTGTTAGCCCAAACCCTAATTTCAAGCCTAAAATCCAAATTAGCTTAAGCCTTTTTCACTAACCAAGCTTAACCATCTCTGTCATTCGTAAGCCCTCTAGGATGCTAATCAAATCACCCAAGGACAAAATCTTGAGCCATGGACTAAGGGTCCCCCAAATCATTGAGCCTTCCATCCTAATTTGGCTAAGCTCTCTACCTCCTACCATCAGTCATCAAACCTCCAAACTAATCACCATTAAACCTTCCATGATCCTCCTTGACAATGCTAGCCTCCTCCCCTGGCTTGGTCGGCCGCCCTACTTTCCAGAAAACCCAAAACCGAGGGGAGCCGCCTTGGTTTAAACCCCAAATCCCACCCATCCAATGTGGCTCATGCCAATTGGATGGTTGTGTCGTTTAAAACTCCACCTAAGCATCCTTTTCCACCCCATGGCTTGGCCAATTGAGCCCTAATTTCATGGCTATAAATTGAACCCCTCTCACAACCATTATAAGAGTGCTACCAATTCTATGGGGAGAACCTGCCAAATTGCTCTCAAAGCTTCCTCTAGCCTTCCTAAGCTCAATCCCACCATTTTTAGTCACTTAAAGCCACTACCCAAGCTCAATTTAATCACACAAAACCAGGACCTTTCATGGCCATCCCACCAAACTCCATCAAATTAGCAGCTGATCGGCTCAAAAGCTTCCCAAGAGAAAAAAAGGAAGTTTCCCCCAAAAACCCCCCTCTCCCAAGCACTCTAACCCACTCCTAGACCAAGTCTATGTCACCTGTTGATCGAACTCCTATAAAAACTCAACCTCAACTCAAAGCAAATCTTGGAGGACATTCGTGGACTCAAAGCGAAGCTCAGGAACAAACCCNGCCAGTTCTATGGGGAGAACCTGCCAAATTGCTCTCAAAGCTTCCTCCAGTCTTCCTAAGCTCAATCCCACCATTTTTAGTCACTCAAAGCCCTTGCCCAAGCTCAATTTAATCACCCAAAACCAGGACCTTTCATGGCCATCCCACCAAACTCCACCAAATTAACAACTGATCAGCTCAAAAGCTTCCCCAGAGCAAAAGAGGAAGTTTCCCCCGAAAACCCCCCTCTCCTAAGCACTCTAACCCACTCCTAGACCAAGCCTATGTCACCTGTTGATCGAACTCCTATACAAACTCAACCTCAACTCAAAGCAAATCTTGGAGGACATTCGTGGACTCAAAGCGAAGCTCAGGAACAAACCCAATTGATGCCTCACCTCTTGGGCAAATTTATAATCTAAAATCCATAAAATCTTGCTCGGTTTCACCAATTGTGAATTAAAATTTCATTTCATATGCATTTAACCATATGGATGTGTTTCACGTCAATCACACCTTCTAGGATGTTGAATCCCGAATTTCCTTTAGACTCATATAGTGTGGGTAAGACCCATAGAAAAAGTAGAAGGAAATGGAATGAACACTCTTTTCGGAGAGAAAAGAGAGGGAAAGAGTAATCCCTTAAAGGTAGGAGACCATCTCTATTTATAGGGTGCAAGATTGCTTCTCTCTCTTGTTGGATTACATTTAGATAATTTTAAATTATTTTAGTATAGTATGAAATCTATTTAAGGAATATATTGACGTCAGACTGTCGTGAAAAAAAAAATCAAACAACCTACAACTCAACAACTGGGACATGACACCTGATACTCAATAGATTAACTTAAAAGCCGATACTCGACAGGTCACTCGCAAGTGGTACATGACAAGTGTTGCTTGACAGATCAACTCGACAGTTATGTTTTTGAAAATTAATGGGTTACCTATGCCCATTCGGCCAGCTAATTTTGTCTTCAGGCCAATGACGTCTATTTATTTGTATACAATACTCATTTTATTTATCTTTAAAATTATTCTTAATTTTCAGTCTAATAGATTTGTATTACTTTGTTAAATTAAAATCATATTTTATTTGTATTCATTATGTTCAAAATTATTTGAAATATTAATTTTTAATTTCAAAATTTGCTAAATACTAATAGCTATTATTTTAAAGTTCTTACTACTCACAGCTTGCATAATTTAATGGTTTAATAAATAAATAAAATTGAGTTTAATAGCAATAGCTTTTTTCACTTTCTAAATCTCTAATTTTGAAGCCTCATTTAAAAAAGTTATTTCTATTATGCTTTAACAGACTATAATATTTCTAACTTTGATTTTTGAATTTTGTTTCACTATTTGGAATGAAGCAATTATTACAAAAGGTTTTAATATGGTTAAATGGTTGTACTGAAATTTATATATGGATGAGTTTGGAAAAGCTTCGGAAATTTTTTTTGTTGGAAAGGCGTAACAACCCTAACTCTCATCCATCAGGATATTGTCAACCTTGGCCTAATAATCTCATGATTTGTCTGAATATTGTAACTTCCTAAAAGGCACGAGCCCACTTTAGATTTTGGAATGAAACTCCAACCCTTATACCCAAAAGGTGATTCAATATTNCTGGATGAGTTTGGAAAAGCTTTGGAAATTTTTTTTGTTGGAAAGGCGTAACAACCCTAACTCTCATTCATCAGGATATTGTCAACCTTGGCCTAATAATCTCATGATTTGTCTGAATAGTGTAACTTCGTAAAAGGCACGAGCCCACTTTAGATTTTGGAATGAAACTCCAACCCTTATACCCAAAAGGTGATTCAATATTNTTTTAAAAATAAAATAGTAAAAAATAAATAATATTAAAGGAAAAATATTAGGGAAAACAATTTATAAAATTAAAAAAATTCTTTTAATTTAGCTGTTATGAACAGATATTTTGAATTGTGTATGATGTTTCTTCGTAATGTTGAAATCATCGATGATTGTTTTTATATCTAAAGTCATTAAAATAATTTTTTCAATATATGTTATCAGTGAACTCGTAAGAAAATTATTTTTTATTTTCATTCATAACTTTTTTTTTATAATCTTAATAAATGAAAATGTGTGTTGCTATCGAAACAAACATTATCAAAATCAATCTAATTAAACGATCAATAAAATGATTTATGAATGATTTTATTATATTTGCCAGCATTTGACATAAATTAGAAGTTTTTGAAATTTTAAAAAGGTATTATTATGATGAGCTTCAATTTTTATATATGGCATACGTATAATACATCTTTTTGGAAAACTTGAACTAGTATAACCACAAATACAAGGTATTGAATCCATTACTGTTTGATTGAAAGACTAAGCTCTCAACCCTTCGGCTCGAGTGACTTCAATCATAAAAAAAATTTGGAGGATATAATAACAACAAACCTTTATCCCACTAAATGGTGTTGGCTATGTGAATCCTTTTTCTTCATCGAGTCCTATTAAGCGTTATATTTTCATTTTATTATAATAGATTAATATCATTTTTTATACAATATGCCCCGATCTTTTCAAGTCTACCTTTGTCTTTCTTAACATAAGTTGAAGTTAAAACATCTGCTCTTCTAAGCGGATCATTAGATAGTCAACGTTTAATATGACCAAACCATCTAAACAACTCTCTCTAATCATTTCTACAACTGGAGCTACGCTTTCACAAATAGATTCGTTTCACATTTTGCCTCTAAGGGTTAAGCCACTCATCCACCTAAGCATTCTCATCCCAACAACATTTAACTTTGTTTTATACTTCTATTTTGAAGGCCAACATTAACATTCTGCACCACAAAACATTGCAAGTCTCGCCACTTGTGCCCCGATGCGAAAAATAGAGAGTTGAGTTAAGTAGTGGACAGCCAACACAAATTTTTTGTCAAAAAGATTATGACATGAATCCTTTAAAATATTGTGTAAATATATTAAAAAAAATTGGAGAGAGGACTTGATTTTCTCAATTTCAGACCCAACTAGATCCTGGCAGCTTCTCAACTGCTCTTCCTCTCATCATCTTCCTCACTCTATCAGCCTCACTCCAAAGTCCTTTCTCAGCATATATACTCGAGAGCAGAATATAATTTCCAGTATTCTGCGGCTCCATCACAAAGAGGTCCCCAGCAACAATCGTCCCCATCTCCACATCACCATAACTCCTACAGGCCGCAAGCATTGCTCCAAGAGCTCCCACATGACTTCCCACCAACTCCGGCATTCTGCTGATCATCTCATAAGCCTCCCCGAGCCTCCCCGCACGGCCCAGCATATCAACCACGCACGCATAATGATCCGAACATGGCTTAATCCCATACTCCTCAACCATACTCCGCCAATACCTCAATCCATCCTCCACCAGCCCCGAATGCCCGCAAGCACTCAGCACGCCCACGAATGTGATCGGATCCGGCCTTATTCCCTCCCCTCGCATTCTCTCAAACAGCTTCAGAGCTTCCCCGCCATGGCCGTTCGACGCGAGCCCATTGATCAGAGCGGTGTAGGAGTGAGCATCTGGCGATGGGATTTCGTCAAATAAGCCAAGAGCTCTCTCTACTTCGCCGCACTTGGCGTACATGTCGATGAGTGCGGTGAGCAGCCGAACGTTCTTTTGGATGTGTTTCTGATGGATATAAGCCCCAACCCAGCGGCCCAGCTCTGTGCTCCCGAGCTGGCTAATGGCCGATACCACGCAGGTCATGGTGGCGGAATCTGGCTCCACGCCGCACCTCTGCATGTCATTGAATAATGCTAAAGCTTCCTTCGGCCGCCTGCCCTGCATGTAGCCTGAGATCATCACAGTCCATGAGACCAAGTTCTGCTGCGGCATTTGATCAAACAGCGCCCGCGCAGCATCTACCAATCCTTTTTTACAATATCCCACTATCATCACACTCCAGGAAACCAAATTACGGCAGGGG
>JXCR01098703.1:326241-363588 GCA_002079205.1 Phalaenopsis hybrid cultivar
GAAATGGCGACGGAGAAAGCGGAGAAAGGGGAGGAAAGAGAGGCGTAGTGGGAGAGGAGGAGGGAGGCAAGGGAGTGGTCGGCGTGGAAAAGGAGGTTGCGGCGGAGGAGATGGGCATGAGTTTTCTTCAGCTGAGATAGGGAGGAGATCGTCTGGTTCAAGAGTTTCGCGGAGCTGTTGGGTTTGATAATGGAGGAAAAGCTCCTATTTTTCTTTTGGTTCGAGTTCTGGTTGTGGTTCTGAGGAGAGATGGGAGCTTCAGATGCCGCCTGCGACTGAGACGCGGCGGTGACGGTCGGTGACGCCACCTCGGCGATGTTCGAAGGGCTAATGCTGCCGAGTGGTCGAGTGAGTAGCTCTGATAATAAACTCGGAAATTTATTTACTGAATTCAACAAAAAATTATTTACTGGATTCAACAACACAAATTTTATTCAATATAACATATATTTGTGTATTTATATCTAATTAGTAATTAAAAAAGATTGAACCTTAAATCCACATTTGATCTTATATTAATTAAGAAGGCTAGAATACTCTTATTACCTCGCCCAAGGCTTCATCCTCCACTAATTTTGTGTACATCAAGAATATGTTTGTATGAATCTCAAGAAGATACGCTGGACCATATGAAGAAAATGTGTGTAAAAATATTCTACATTATATCTATCAGCCTTTTAGGCCAACCAAACGAAGGACTGATCGGCCCAACAAACTTACCGTGACTGCGTCGACACCTAAGCAATCAACATCTGTCACTATAAAGATCAACGGTTGCCCGAAGAGAATTCCTTCAATATAGACGCATAAATCGAAGGTGGGCTGGCTATCAGATTACGGTGTTACACAATTTGTTTGATAGAATAATCCTACCCAAGGGCAATGTGTTTTCACAATTTGTTCCCTCGTAAATGGCTACCGAGGATCATTCAGTCAACCTAATGACTACGGGCCAACCAAATGAATACCATGTGACCAAGCTAGGCAATCATGAATACAAAATGACATCTAGCGTAGTCACATATATAAAACGATGTCAACAGCGGTTACAAGGTCAAAACATGTATTATTCAGTTACAAATATGTAAATGTGTAATAGCTTATAATTTATGGTAACACCCCCATTAAACGGGGGTCATTCATATAATTTGTAATACCCCATCTATGATTTATAAATATGAGGGTCATTTTTGCTAAGGGGGTCGACTCCACAAGTTTCTAAAAAGACCGAGTATTACTTGCGTTTTATTTCTCTTTCCTGCCATCCGACTGATACTCTATTACTTGGGAGTGATTCACATGACAATTTAGAATCCAACTTCTTAAAAGGTGTAGTGAGCGTGGAATCATATCTTCAATTACCCCAAAATCGACTCAACTCCAAATCTCACCAAATCAAGCCATGTGACCAATTAAATTTCCCCGAATTCGCTTCCTAAGCTTTTCATGGCATTCCCCTAAACCAATTGGACCCTTCAATTTATTTGTAAACCAAGCCTAAGTCAAGCCCAAGACCATCTGTTAGCCAAAACCCTAATTTTAATCCTAAAATCCAAATTAGCTTAAACCTTTTTCATTAACCAAGCTTAACCATCTCTGTCATTCCTAAGCCCCCTAAGATGCTAATCAAATCACCCAAGGACAAAATCTTGAGCCATGGACTAAGGGTCCCCCAAATCATTGAGCCTTCCACCCTAATTTTGCTAAGCTCTCTACCTCATACCATCAACAATCAAACCTCCAAACTAATCACCATTAAACCTTCCGTGATCCTCCTTAACAATGCTAGCCTCCTCCTCTGGCATGATTGGCCGCCCTACTTCCCGGAAAACCCAAAACTGAGGGGAGCCACCTTGGTTTAAACCCCAAATCCCACCCATCCAATGTGGCTCATGCCAATTGGATGGTTGTGTCGTTTAAAACTCCACCTAAGCATCCTTTTCCACGCCCTGGCTTGGCCGATTGAGCCCTAATGTCATGGCTATAAATTGAACCCCTCTCACAACCATTAAAAGAGTGCTGCCAATTCTATGGGAAAAACCTGCCAAATTGCTCTCAAAGCTTCCTCCAGCCTTCCTAAGCTCAATCCCACCATTTTCAGTCACTCAAATCCATAGCCCAAGCTCAATTTAATCACTCATAACTAGGACCTTTCATGGCCATCCCACCAAACTCCACCAAACTAGCAACTGATCAGCTCAAAAGCTTCCCCAGCGCAAAAGAAGAAGTTTCAACCAAAAAACCCCCTCTCTCAAGCACTCTAACCCACTCCTAGACCAAGCTTGTGTCACCTGTTGATCGAACTCCTATACAAACCCAACCTCAACTCAAAGCAAATCTTGGAGGACATTTGTGGACTCAAAGCGAAGCTCAGGAACAAACCCAATTGAGGCCTCACCTCTTGGGCAAATGTATAATCCAAAATCCATAAAATCTTGCTCGGTTTCACCAATTGTGAATAAAAATTTCATTTCATATGCATTTAACCGTATGGATGTGTTTCACGTGAATCACACCTTTTAGGATGTTGAATCCCGAATTGCGTTTAGACTCATATAGTGTGGGTAAGACCCATAGAAAAAGTAGAAGGAAATGGAATGAACACTCTTTTTGGAGAGAAAAGAGAGGGAAAGAGTAATCCCTTAAAGGTAGGAAACCATCTCTATTTATAGGGTGCAAGATTGCTTCTCTCTCTTGTTGGATTACATTGAGATAATTTTAAATTATTTTAGTATAGTATAAAATCTATTTAAGGAATATATTGACGTCAGATTGTCGTGAAAAAAAAAAATCAAACAACCTACAACTCAACAACTGGGACACACCATCTGAAACTTAATAGATTAACTTAAAAGCCGGTACTCGACAAGTCACTCGCAAGTGGTACATGACAATTGTTGCTTGACAGATCAACTCGACAGTTATGTTTTTGAAAATTAATGGGTTACCTATGCCCACTTGGCCTGCTAATTTCTTCTTCATGCCAATGACGTCTATTTGTTTGCATACAATACTCATTTTATTTATCTTTAAAATTGTTCTTAATTTTCAGTCTAATAGATTTGTATTACTTTGTTAATTTAAAATTATATTTTATTTTTATTCATTATGTTCAAAATTATTTGAAATATTAATTTTTAATTTCAAAATTTGCTAAATACTAATAGCTATTATTTTAAAGTTCTTACCACTCACAGCTTCCATAATTTAATGGTTTAATAAATAAATAAAATTGAGTGTAATAGCAATAGCTTTTTTAACTTACTAAATCTTTAATTTTGAAGCCTCATTTATAAACGTTATATCTATTATGCTTTAACAGACTATAATATTTCTAACTTTGATTATTGAATTCTGTTTCACTATTTGGAATGAAGCAATTATTACAAAAGGTTTTAATATAGTTAATTGGTTGTACTGAAATTTATATCTGGATGAGTTTGGAAAAGCTTCGGAAATCTTTTTGTTGGAAAGGCGTAAAACAATCCTAACTCTCATCCATCAGGATATTGTCAACCTTGGCCTAATAATCTCATGATCTGTCTAAATAATCTCATGATTTGTCTGAATAGTGTAACTTCCTAAAAGGCACGAGCCTACTTTACATTTTGGAATGAACTCAAAAGGTGATTCAGTATTTAAGATTTCAACTAGATTCAATTAAGCGGTTTAAAGATCTTCCCCACATTTAAGTAATTGACATTCTCGCTAGCTCTCTTAACCCAAAATCATCTATTAGGTAGATTTGCTGACTGGTGTGATATTCTGATATCATTTGTGATAATATGAAATCTCACTCGTTGAGATATTGTTGGTTTTGGCCTAATAACCTCATAATTTTGTCTCATTGTGTAACTTCTCATGAAGTCACTCATTTCAAGAGTGTTCTCGCAAGAGCACATTTAACTTCAAAATTTTTTATCAAATTTTAACTGTTACATCAAAAAATATCTTGATGTTTAAGAGTTTAGCTTCCTGTTGCTTACTTGAGGGATTTCAAAGATATTACATCTAGAAATAAGAAGATTTATATATATAATTTGATGATCCATAACATGTATAATCGCGACGTGGTTTTAAGGATGAAATTAAAAGACAGAGAAGCATCAGCTACGTGCATGAATCCCCGCACATACATTTGAATAATTGAATTACTGTAGGATTCATGCATCTACGTGGCATTCTTTTACTTGGAAGTTGAGCCACACAAATATATTATTAGTCTATCAATTATGGAGTACTAATGTTCATGCATTTTAATGTTCATGCATTTATAAGTTGACTTGATGTTAAAATTATAGAATAGGAAGTCACATCTTAATTATCCTGCTATTTAGTTCTTAGCATCGCATGTATATAACAATTTAAGAAGATTTACATACATACCCCTCTAAACTTCAATTTTTACATATAGACTACCTAACCTTTGCATGAATGAAAAGATAATTTAGGTGTTAGAAATGTAAATGCATATGATTTGTGCGGTATGTATCTAAATATTAAATCTCTGCTATATTTTTAAAGTTATATATATATATATATATATATATACNTTTTCTTATCAAATTTTAACTGTTACACCAAAAAATATCTCGACGTTTAAGCTTTTATCTCCCTTTTACTTACTTGAGGGATTTCAAAGATAATACATGTAGAAATAAGAAGAATTATATATATATATATATATAATTTTAACATGTATAATCGCGACGTGGTTTTAAGGATGAAAGAGAAGCATCAGCTACGTGCATGAATCCCCGCACATGCATTTGAATTATTGAATTAGTGTAGGATTCATGCATCTACGTGGCATTCTTTTACTTGGAAGTTGAGCCACACAAATCTATTATTAGTCTATCAATTATGGAGTACTAATGTTCATGCATTTTAATGTTCAATTTATGTATAAGTTGACTTGATGTTAAAATTATAGAATAGGAAGTCACATCTTAATTATCCTGCAATTTAGTTCCTAGCATCGCATGTATATAACAATTTAAGAAGATTTACATACATACCCCTCTAAACTTCAATTTTTACATGTATACCACCTAACCTTTGCATGCATGAAAAGATAAATTTCAAAAGTTAAAATATATAGTGTTATTTTTATATGTTATATGAACGATTTAGGTGTTAGAAATGTAAATGCATAGGATTTGTGTGGAATGTATCTAAACATTAAATCTCTGCTATATTTTTAAAGTTATATATATATATATATACTATTAAAAATTATATAATACTAAAATATATTGTCAAATGAGAAATAATAATCTTTGTTAAGAAACTCATATTTTATGTGCGTAAATACAATTTGAAGTGCTAAATGAAAAATAAAATAAGTTATTTAGAAAAAAAAAAAACATTTGATTTCAATATATAAAATTTTATTTTATTACAAAAAAAATAGCCATCAAAGGATTACAACGCAGTAACAAATTTATTTTATTTATTAATTATATTGAACATAAGATCAAATATTTTTTAAGAGAGATATCGATAGAATATATGAAGATGTAACTTATTAAAATCAATAATTTAGGTTATTCTTGGGATAATTTTCTGTCAGCTTTGTATTTCATACTGTCACCAAAGCTTCGTTTGTGGAAATATTTTCGTATTACTTTCTAGAAATTTTTTTGATAGGAAACTCTTTTTTCAACCTCACATCTTAAAGTGGGCTGGCGGGAATTTAGAAAGATGTTGTCTACTTTTTTTTAGGAAAATATATATTAATAATTCTCACCCTAACTTTCTATAAAATTGTTTTTTCCACCGGACTTTATAATCATTTTCTAAAAAAGTTGAGGCCGCCACAAGCCTCTAATAGACCCTTATTTGAATATTCAATTAATAAGAATTTATACTAGTTAAATTTCAAACTTTATTTTAATAATAGTATAGATTACAAAAGTAGGTTTTTCATTCATAATTTTTTTAAAATTATAACTTTAACAAAATTTCTTCTAAACTTAATGTGCCATAAGCAAATTTCTAATATCCAACACGAATCTGGAGGAATAATACAAATCTCAGTATAATCTTTTGAGCAAAGAATGTTTAAATTTTGATTAAGGGTCAATCAGAGCTCTGATTTCAGCACAAATAGAGTTAAACTTACTCGATTCGCTATACGAACCCAATGATACCAATATTGGTCCAATTCAAGTCATATCAAGCTTAGATCAAGTCATTAGATCATATTTAGACGGTTTTTAGGCATATTTGAAAGGTGAAAATAAAATTGAACGACTCGACAAGAAGGATCCAATGAGCCCAAGATTGCGCAAAACCGACATTATGAAATACTTTATGATAGAGGGAATTTCTCTAGGGAATCCGATCGAAGTGGTTCATATTCCCTCATTAATTGCAACTAGAACTCTATAAATAGAATCTCACCCCTCTCATGAGGAGAGGGAGCTTGAAGCCTGAAGAGGATCTTGAAGTCTAAAGGAGAGCTCAATGCCTGAAGAGAAGCTTGAAGTCTAAAGAGGAGTTTAAAGCTAGAACAAGAGTTGGAAGCCTAAAGAAAGAACTTGAAGCTTGGAGAAGGAGCTCAAATCCAACATCACCTCGTTGTCGATTAACGTCGACCACCAATTATCGATCGCCGCTAACCACCAGCTGCGGACCGCCGCTAACCACTAGTTGACAACCGCCGCGGCGTGTCACCGACCATCACTTGTCGTTCCTCACCAATCAGTATCGGCCACTGCTAGCTTCTTTCCACAAATTCATCCACGCACCTACTTTCTAACTTGAAAGTTTATGTATTATGTTTTGCCTGTCGGATTAAGAACCGTACTTGTAATCTCCAGTTTATAGTGGATCTCTCCAGCTGGACCATGTCTTGTGGTTTTTCCCTTTATGTGTTTTCCATATAAAAAACTTCTGGTGTATTTACTAGTTGTTTTTCTTTCATGTGAGTGTGTGCTGAATTCTTATGTAATGCTAAGAAGATAACCCATTACTCTACTGCCGTGAATCTTCTAGCACACATCTATTTGGTGCCGTCTATGGGAAGAAAAGTTATGTTTGACACTATCTTCAATTCTGAGATGTCGAGCATCTACTTCATTTCCCAATGATCTACATCATTCAACTAGTGAAGGAACCTCCTTTGCATCTTAAAGATCATCTTTGGAGCATTGTTCTATGTGGGGGGTCAATCTTTTTTGTAGTCTCAAAATTCCATTCACGCCAACGTCCTCAACACAATTATAGTGGGGTTGCCTTCTCGTATCATATTTAATCACAAAGCCTTTCACAACTTCTTCCAAGTTATGAGGTAACTTTCAGTGCAGTCTTCAAAGTTCATTCACGTTAACGTTCCTGACACAACTGTGATAGGGTAGTCATCCCACATTTCGTTTAGACTAGTTTTTGAAAAACACTCCTAGACTGTGTGACAATCTCCATCAAACACTCCTTTAGCACCCCCTCACTATACTATAGCTTCTCTTCAATTAGATGAAGAAGTTTATCTCTTCAAGACTCGATGCATGAGCTGCTTTACAAGTTCATGTAGAAAGCGGCCCAACTGGGGGGGCAAATTATTTAAAAGCAACAAGTAATGAGTTTTCAAACATTATTTTTTAATATGGATGCAACCATATTTTTAAGAAAACATATAATCTATTAAAACATATGCCCCAATTTTGAAAAGCATAGAACATCTCTGACACCTCATTCTTGGCTTAATCATTCTCAAGTGGACTCGATTTGGCCTTTTCCATCACAGGCTACGACTGTCAAACAGAAGCTTCAACTAACAACCTTAGACATACTAAGAATCCTTGGTGGATTTCTTTCAAACTCTTCTATAACAAGTTACGGTTGTCAAACACAAGTTTTGACGAACAACCTTGGCTAAGTAAACAATCCTCAGTGGATTTCATATGAATTTGTTTGTTATGGGTCAATATTGTCAAGCATCTCTAACTATACAACTCAGGATAGGTCTAGCATCCTTAATATATTCTATTTTCAACTATGCTCCAACACAAGCTACAATCGTCAAATAGATGCTTCAATTAACAGCTTGGGAAAAGTCAAACATTCATAGTGGTAGACAGGGTCTCCAACTATGCCCCTGAAAGTCGAGCCCAAGAGGCAAGACTAATTGGGAAAATTTGATATCCCTACAAGTTGAACTCAAGCAATAATACTCGATGGGAAATTATCATGCCCATAGAAGTTGAGCCCAAGAGCCATGACTTGATGGGAAGATACGGTATCTCTAAAAGTCGAGTCCATGAGGTAAGACTCAAAGTGAAGCTACCATGCCCTTGGAAGTCAAGCCCAAGAGATAGGTCTCAATGAGAAGATTCAGTTCCTCAGGAAGATGAGCCTAAGAGGCAAGGCTCAATGGGAAGCTACCATACCCGTGGAAGACAAGCCAAAGAGGCAAGTCTCGATGAGAAGCTAGTAGTAGACAGGGTCCTCATTAGAAAGACTACAAGAGAGAAAGTGGTTGAAGAGATCTCCTCTTAAAGACCTTAAAAGCCTACAAATTTCAGAATGTATAGGAACATCAATGACCTGAGAAGGCTACAAGCCTCAGAAGACACATATATATCAAATACATTAGAAGGCTACATGCCTTGGATGACACATGTACATCAAAGTCTCAAAAGTCTACAAACCTTAGAAGCCAAAGGTACATCAATGACCTTAGAAGGCTACAAGCCTTAGAAGACACATGTACATTAAAAACCTTAGAAGATTATGAGCCTCAAAAGTCATCAGTTCATTTCAAGCTTTTATAAAGCATAAGCTTAGGAAGGCACGAGTCTCAAAAGGTACAAGCATAAGAGGGCACAATCTTAGAAGATATAAGCCTCAAAAGGTATGAGATTCTTTTTTATATAAAATGCACATGCTAACTTTGATTGCAGACTTTCGTATGATTGAGAAGCCATAGAACCTGGAAGGCATAAATCTTAGAAGATGTTGACATCAGCAAAACCTTAAAAGCTAGATAGCAATAGCTAGAAGTTGGGTAATAACACCCCAGAAGTAATGCAAAAGCAACCTCAAAAGATACGTTGATATTTTTATTACATCAATCAAGTTAATGACGTACAAAAAAAATATTTTTTATTGTATATAAATGCCACAATAGGCGATTGAAAAGCTACAAAGATCACACAGCCTATACATAGACAACAAGTTAGTACATTTTCAAATGGTGTCGACATCACCTCCTCAAATTCTAGTACTTCCATCAATTTCTACGTGATGACCTTCTCCAGAAATGATATTAGCAGCATGGAAAAGAAGATCTATGCTCACTTGTTGGGCAGGAAAGATGACAACTTTCATCATCTCAGAGCCGTGAAAAAAAAACCCAATGGTCCTACTAGGTAGGGTCGGAGATAACTTTTAAGACAGCTTTCTCCTACTTCTCCACGAAAGAAAATCCTAATAGTCCTACTAAGCATGGTAGAGGATAACTTTCGGGGTGGCTTTCTCTTGCTTCTCCACGACAGAAGACCACGAAAGGGAATCTCCAAGGTCTAGCTAAGTAGGGTTGTGGATAACTTTCAGAACGATTTTCTCCTCTTTCTCATTAACAAAAGATCGTGAAAGAAAAACTTGGAGATCTTGCTAAGTAGGGTTGTTGATAACTTTCATGATGATTTTTTTTCTACTTCTTCACGAGGAAACATCATGAAAGAAGATCCCAGAGCTCCTGCTGGGCAAGGTTGGGAATAACTTTCACCTCCATCCTCATCTCTTTTGCTTATTTATACGTTTGAAAATCTCTCATATTAATGATAAAAGTAATTAAAATATTAATAATAATAAACTAAAATTTGCATTAATTATCGTCTTCCACCTTCTGGATTTTGCTCTTTCATTTTATAACTTTCTACCTTTCTCATTTCAAATTTGAAAAAAAAGAAATGAGAATAGTTTCCAAAAAAAGAAAAAAATTCTTCGGTTTGCATATGAGGGGATTTGAAGCAACGCCCCGTCCAACTGCTCGCACAAGCATGTCACTTTAAATTAAGGGTCTGTTTGGAGCAGCTGCAGCTTCTTAGCTTTTCAGCTGCAGCTGTGCTGCTCCAGGAAGTTGTTGTGGGAAAGTTGCTGCAAGAAAGTTAACTGTCTGTTTATTGCATGTGTGTGAAAACAGCTGTGAGGTAGCTATATCTGGAAAAATGACCATCCTGCCCTGGTATAATATTTATGTATATAACAATTTTTATAAGATCATGCCATCTTCCAAAACTGCAACTAATATTGGTTCATGTGTGCCAATAAGAAAACTAACTACTCAAATGGAAGATGGTGCTAATATGAATTCTGCTAGTTACAAAATACAATGAATGATATCATAGTTGCAAAAAAAAATGAAAATCCAAACATTTGCTCAACTATACAAACTAAAAACGTTACAATATTCCACCAGAAGAATAGAAACTGTACAGAGAACTCACAATACAGTTCAAGCTCCAGATCAATTAGAGACATGTATAACTTAACAGCTAGCAGTTTTAAATAACGAAATAAAGCATAGTTTGGATGTGGTTAACAAAGCTGAGGCAAATCCAAAATCTGAAACTTGCGGTTTTTGAGTAGTTTCCACTTTGAAGTTCAAAAGCATGATTAGATTAACGAGACAAATGGGAAACACAATTACCATCCAATCTACCAAAAGAAAGATGGTACGTGCGAAAAAGAGAGAGGGGGAGGAGGCTTGAAGACGAACCGTTCCTGCGTGGGGTTTCTTGGTGATGCGAAGATCGTGCGACAATCCTGCAAAGAGGATGTGAACACAAGCCCATGGCACAACAATGAAATTGAAAAGGATAATTGGAGAAAAGAAATACGAAGAGGAGGCATACATGACCTATACCTTGCGATTGTAATTCTAACATAGGCGTGGTCCGTGGATGACCGAAATGACGGCTGGGGGAGAGGAAGCTCAACGAAGTAGGTAAAGAAGGCAGATCAAATGGAGGGTTACAGGGGTAAGAAGTCGAAGGGTAACACGAGCAGTGGGGTCTCATCCACGGTCGACATTTCGCCCAGATTCGTGGCCGCAGCAGGTGAAACATTGCACCAAATGACCCTAAATTGTAGCCTCCCGCCGCATCGCGCTGATAAAATCGCACCAAACNTAGAAAAGGAAGAAGAGCCACCTGCTCATATTGAGAAAGCGTCGGAACAGGAGTGGGGACCCGATATTTTTGAAGCAGAACAGTCGATAGGTAGAATGACTGCCTTTGATGAAGCTACAATTGATAGTGAATCTGATAAAGGTATCGGGGAGCCTGGAGAAGGCATCCCTAAAGACCTGATTGGTAGCTTAGTCCGAAGGATCAAGTCCAGAGGACCGAGGAAAAAGAGGGTGGTTAGTTCTCCATTTATTGTTGTAAAGAGAAAGAAGCTGGTAGAAGCTCCGGCCTCAAATATAGATTATTTAGTTCAGCATATTTATGAGTCCTCCACGCCAATTACCATACCATCTCCGCGGCTCGATGAAGCTAGGGAAAAGGCGGCAGGATAAGCTTGGGAGGAGGTACAGCCGGGCACAATTGTTCCATATGAAGGTGCCCTCCCTTCTTCAGCCATAGAGTTCCCCGACAGCGAACTTATACCATCACACATGCAACAAGTCATCGATAGCTGTTTAAGAGTGTACAAAGAAAGGTATGTACAAAACATAATATTTTTTTTGTCAATTGTTATTAAATCTAATAAATATTGTTCATTCAATTTGCAGGGATGACTTGATAATTGCTCAGGGTCACATTCATATTAGTCGAATTGACCTGGAAGCACTTTGGGATAATAAAGAAATCGGCGTGGATCATGTAGATTTGTTTGCCTTTGGATTAGAAAACCGTCGGCGTCAGTCCCCTAATTCTTTTAGACCCTATTTGTACTTCTCTCCGGCGCATTGGGTAAGTAATAAAATTTCCATTAGGTTTGTATATGCAATAGGTTGATGCTCTCTTAAAACTCATTGATTATGTATATGCAGGGGTTTAGAGACCATCCTCTACGAGATATTGTTGCCCACATCACAGTGGAAGCTATAGCTCAGGCATAAGTAATTTTAATTCTAATAGTTAATAATAGGCATTGGACTCTACTTGTTGGGAACCAGAAGGACCGCAAGTGGAGATTCTANATAAAATTTTAATATTTTCAGATGATAAAATTGGGCTCGCCCAAAAATTTGGGGCAATTGATACGCAATCAACAAATTTCCAACATCCAACATGAATCTCGAAGCTTGACATGAATCTTGAGGTAATCTTTTGAGCAAATAATATCCAAACTTCAACTAAGAGTTAATCAGAGCTCCGATTTTAGTAAACTTAAGAGTCAAACTTACTGGATAGACGAGACGAACCCTACGATACCAAAATTGGTTCAATCCAAGTCATTTCAAGCTCACATCAAGTCATAAAACCACTCTTGAAAGTATTTTAGCCATATTTGGAAGGTCAATCAGATGTTGAATCTGGTGAGCTCATGGTGAATTGATCGTGTCAACAAGACGAATCTAATAAAAGATCGCTCATTTCCAAGAAATACTGCCTGATCGATGGAATCTCTTCACGTCGTTTGATTAAAGCGGTTCATATTTCTTCATTAATTGCAATCAAAATTCTATAAATAGAGACCTACTCCTCTAATGAGGAAATGGAGCTTGAAGCCTGAAGAGGTGCTTGAAGCCCGAAGAGGAACTTAAAGCCTAAAAGAGAGTTGAAAGCCCCAAGAGAGAGCTTGAAGCTACAAAGTTTCCACTGTTCATCATTTTTATGCAACCAAATGAAGTAAACATAAAATAAATATTATTAGAACTTCAAAAGTAAAAGAACCATTATTTGGGCTAATTGCTTGTATTGTAAAACAGCATTTGTCTTCTAAAATCGGTTAGCCCGTCTCTCTCATGAGTTTCCTGATTATTTCAAATCATAAAAATAGGTGTGATTTGACTCACAACTCTCTCAACTTTATATGATTTTAAATATTTAATGGAAGACAACTCCTTAAGGTGGTTAGTGGGTCAACAAATAAAAGTGTAAGATTAGTGATCTGTTACACTTTATACCTTTTTTTTTTATGAAGTATTATTGGGCATTTACATGCCTGCCATCCACTTCCTATGTACTTAGATATCTAGCATATAAACTTTAATTTTTAAATTTATAGCACCTAGAAAAATTGTATCATATCGCAAAATAGTAAGAGTAAGTAAAGCATGCTAGGAAATATAGTAGTTTAGAAAAGTAAAAGAGTAGAAGCTAAAGGCACAAACTTATAGGTAATGGCCAACATCAGCTCCCCAAGTCCTCTCAGGATTCTTAACAATTTCTCCTTTAGCCATTGTAAGGCGAAGAAACAACTTCTGCTCCAAGCAACGGATATACCCTCTTCTACTCCAATTGAAAAAGCGTCACACCAGCCCACTAAGTAGTTGCACCAAGATCTACAAGGGATTTTTTAGATCAAAGACTAGTGCTCATAATAACTGCGGCTTCAATGATAAAATTATAAGATATATGATTGAGAAAGATAGCCATTGGTGCATACCCACAAGAAAAACTCTCCTAGGATGAGCTAATAAAGAAAAAAAGAGAACCACTCAACAAAAATATTTTATCTTTGCTATCCTTGTATGTCACCATCCTCACACATATCCTAATAAATATCAAGTTTTGGGTTAAAGATTAGGTAAAAAATCTTAATGCTTATAATAAATAGAGAAATATTATTATCAACGTCATATAGTATGATTAGCTCAATAAAAATCTTAACACTTAACCCATAAATTAAATTTCTGGATTTGATTAATTCAAGAAACTCATCCGTATAGTTTGATGTATATCTTATAATATGATCACTTTAATTTTTGAATAAATCAAATGTTGAAATTGGTAATTAATTATATAAAATAAAGTTGATTGTATATTTATAATATTCATCAGACAAGATTATTAACATAAATTTTAATTAATGGAAGTTTATCATATTGTAATTTCA
This sequence comes from Phalaenopsis hybrid cultivar, assembly GCA_002079205.1. Taxonomy (NCBI): domain Eukaryota; kingdom Viridiplantae; phylum Streptophyta; class Magnoliopsida; order Asparagales; family Orchidaceae; genus Phalaenopsis; species Phalaenopsis hybrid cultivar. The sequence continues at coordinate 340,255 of JXCR01098703.1, forward strand.
CAATTTAAATCATCTCATATAGTATGATCTATATAGTACATTACAATCAATTTTTATTAATTTGAATTGATTACTAATTTAGTTTAATCGTATACAATTCTCAATGTATTTGCATGAATTCTAATTATCTTAATAACTTTTATACTTAGTGTAGCTTTAGCCTTGACATTTTTTTAGCCATTCTGATTTTCTTGATTTAACACATTTATTAAATTACGTATTCCTAAATTGGCCTTACACTCCTAAGCTACGAGCTTCCTTAGAGTTTTATATATGTTCGCCTTAGTGTGTCCCCAATATTTAAATCTTTCTCTTTTACTGTATACTCACAATGTTAGTAGACAAACTAGTACAAATCTTAATTAGTAATACTAACTCAAATAAATTATGCTTATGATTATTAAATTATTATGTTAATATTATAAGTTCATAGGTTAAAAATTTGAGATTTCTTATGAAGGAAAATTCAAAGCATAGAACCATTTAAAGAATTTGAAGGNAGTTTGATGTATATCTTATAATATGGTCAATTTAATTTTTGAATAAATCAAATGTTGAAATTGGTAATTAATTATATAAAATAAAGCTGATTGTATATTATAATATTCATTAGACAAAATTATTAACATAAATTTTAATTATTTTAATTAATGAAAGTTTATCATATTGTAATTTCACAATGTAAATCATCTCATATAGTATGATCTATATAGTATGTTACAATCAATTTTTATTAATTTGAATTGATTACTAATTTAGTTTAATCTTATACAATTCTCAATGTATTTGCATGAATTCTAATTATCTTAATAAAGTTTATACTTAGTGTAGCTTTAGCCTTGACATTTTTTAGCCATTCTGATTTTCTTGATTTAACACATTTATTAAATTATGTATTCCTAAATTGGCCTTACACTCCTAGGCTACGAGCTTCCTTAGAGTTTTATATATGTTCGCCTTAGTGTGTCCCCAATATTTAAATCTTTCTCTTTTACTGTATACTCACAATGTTAGTAGACAAACTAGTACAAATCTTAATTAGTAATACTAACTCAAATGAATTATGCTTATGATTATTAAATTATTATGTTAATATTATAAGCTCATAGGTTAAAAATTTGAGATTTCTTATGAAGGAAAATTCAAAGCATAGAACCATTTAAAGAATTTGAAGGTAATATCTTTAAATGTAAGCTATAGTGTTTGGTAATCTTTTAACTAGTTTAGTAGTCAAAGAATATGAATAACTTGTGACATTTTTTTTTATTAGTTTTAGATATTGAGTTAATGGAGAATCATAAGACTATATTGAGAGGTTATAAATATTGCTAAATGATACTAACAAGGTGGATGTTAGATTTTAAGTAGATGGAGGAGATCTACAAAAATTTAGGGTTTGTATAAGAAAAAATTAAAGTTGAGTTAGGATGACAAGTTGGTTTAAGGACTTAAGTTATGATTAGAGTTATTTTGTGGTTGTAGGGTTTGAATATATACTTTAGACTAATGGTAGGGAGAAAGAAGAATATGTTAAAAGAGATTAGCTGAGATATCATCAAATGAAAGAAGAATACATACATCTTCCGTCAAGAAGAACTCAAATAGAGGATGTCACCAAATGCTTAACTCTACTAATTTTATATTACCAAATTTTTTAAAAGCATATAACATCACTTTNAGTTGTATAAGAAAAAATTAAAGTTAAGTTAGGAGGACAAGTTAGTTTAAGGACTTAAGTTATGATTAGAGTTATTTTGTGGCTGTAGGGTTTGAATATATATTTTAGACTAATGGTAGGGAGAAAGAAGAATATGTTAAAAGAGATTAGCTGAGATATCGTCAAATGAAAGAAGAATACATACATCTTCCGTCAAGAAGAACTCAAATAAAGGATGTCACCAAATGCTTAACTCTACTAATTTTATATTACCAAATTTTTTAAAAGCATATAACATCACTTTTTTTAATTCATTTTAGCAATATTTAAGTTACTAAATTAGGTTCTATAATCTAAATTTAAAACAAAATTAAGAAGGTAAATATTAAATCTAGAGATGTAATAAGAGAGTGGTGGGGATCACTCCAAATCCACACCAAGTGTCTTTCTCCACATAAGGTGGCCAACCAAAACACTTTTAAATTAATCTTAGACCTATCTATAATAAAACCATAATTCTAAATATTTTATTCAAAAATTATAAATCAAAGGTCGATACTAAAAAAAATTTATATAAATATATAAGTTTTATTTTGTAATTTTTTGCAGCAAATATTTTAAATCCGATATCAAGGTTCTTAATTGATGATTATCTGATGTTGATAAATTAGCTATAATTCCATGTTTAGCACTAAACCTTAATCTGATCTAGATTTTGTTTAAATTAAATTGATATTTTACAACAAGTCCATTGAAATTATTTGAACTATATATTTCAAGTCTAAATAAACTTTATCAAGAACTCATATAAGTTTTTTAATACTTTTACTTAATGACCCATCACCTCTAGTGGGTGTTCTATGCATTCCTTTATTCTTTAGATTAGTTTATAAGCACATTTTTTTGTAATAATAGGATCTACTCTAAGATGTTAGATGATAGGGACGCCTAAAATTGGTACGATAGATCTATGTTTTTGATAATTATTTTACTATTTAGAAGTCAATTAACATCTTTATATAAAAGAATAGCTTTAATAGTAACATTAAATTGATTATATGTTGGATGATAAATTGAGAAGATGGTATAAGACAAAATTTTTCAGAAATTTTGAATGGGTCATATGCATTTATATGTAATTTTTATCTATTTCATTTAAAAGAATTATTGTGATTTTTGTTTGCATACTTTGCATTACTTTCAACTATTTGTATCCTCACACTAATGTGAAGGCTTTGATGGTATTATTGACAATAAAAGTATTAATAGTGAATACATGATTGGAGTTACTCGCCATATCAATACCTCTTTTTGGATCAATAATACGATCATCGTCTATAACAATAAGATGATGTTTAACATTGCTCTCATATTATATTTTCATTGGATGATAAGAATAAGAGTTGTAATAGAAGCTGCATTCTTTATTGTATTAATATGTAACAGTTTTGGTAATTATTTATTATTTAAACCCATATTTATTTTCTTTGATATAGTACATGAAAATTTTTTTAACGAGCGCAACAAGAAAATGATGTGCGATAACGATGATGAGGATGGTATGATTTACCTTCCTTATGGAGAAGGGTTAGAATGCAGTGCAACCTTGTGGATAGAATTTACTAATACATGTGTGAATATCACTTTCATAGCCCTCCCATCATCAATTAGAAGTTAGAATATTTATTATACAAAGCAGATTTCATATGAATATATTCCTTCTGTTCCAATCCAACGTCTCTCTTAAAAATTGCTAAGCATCTCATATCTGCAATATGGTCAGTATCATTTAACTTAAAATTCTCTCAAATAATGGTATCTTATTCAATTTTTTCTTAAACTATTCTCAAGTAAGTTAAGGTCATCAAATATAAAAATTTACATATTGTATTAATATTACATATGACCTTTCATATAACACAAGAAATATATACTCTCTCTAATGTCCTTAGAACTCNGGTTTGATGTATATCTTATAATATGATCAATTTAATTTTTGAATAAATCAAATGTTGAAATTGGTAATTAGTTATGTAAAATAAAGCTGATTGTATATTATAATATTCATTAAATAAGATTATTAACATAAATTTTAATTAATGAAAGTTTATCATACTGTAATTTCACAATGTAAATAATCTCATATAGTATGATCTATATAGTATATTACAATCAATTTTTATTAATTTGAATTGATTACTAGTTTAGTTTAATCTTATACAATTCTCAATGTGTTTGCATGAATTCTAATTATCTTAATAACTTTTATACTTAGTGTAGCTTCAACCTTGACATTTTTTAGCCATTCTGATTTTCTTGATTTAACACATTTATTAAATTACATATTCCTAAATTGGCCTTACACTGCTAAGCTACGAGCTTCATTAGAGTTTTATATATGTTCGTCTTATTGTGTCCCCAATATTTAAATCTCTCTTTTTTACTGTATACTTACAATGTTAGCAGACAAACTAGTACAAATCTAAATTAGTAATATTAAATAAAATAAATTATGCTTATGATTATTAAATTATTATGTTACTATTATAAGCTCATAGGTTAAAAGTTTGAGATTACTTATATATATATATATTTGGACAAAAATATGAGCTAACAAATAAGCAATTATCTATTTCATTCAAAAGAATTATTGTGATTTTTGTTTGCATACTTTGCATTACTTTCAAGTATTTGTATCCTCACACTAATGTGAAGGCTTTGATGGTATTATTGACTATAAAAGTAATAATAGTGAATACATGATTGGAGATACTCGCCATATCAATACGTCTTTATGGATCAATAATACAATCATCGTTTATGGCAATAAGATGATGTTTAACATTGTTCTCGTATTATATTTTCATTGGATGATAAGAATAAGAGTTGTAATAGAAGCTGTATTCTTTATTGGATTAATATGTAACAGTTTTGATAATTATTTATTATATTTAAATACATATTTATTTTCTTTGATATAGTACATGAAATTTATTTCGACGAGGGAAACAAAAAAATGATGTGCGATAATGATGATGAGGATGGTATGATTTACCTTCCTCACGTAGAAGGGTTAGAATGTAGTGCAACCTTGTGGATAGAAGTTACTAACACATGCGTGGATATCACTTTCATAGCCCTCCCAACATCAACTAGAAGTTTGCATATTTATTATACTAAGCAGATTCATATGAATATATTCCTTCTGTTCCAATCCAACGTCTCTCTCTTAAAAACTGCTAAGCATCTCATATCTGCAATATGGTCAGTATCATTGAACTTAAAATTCCCTCAAATAATGGTAGCTTATTCAATTTTTTCTTAAACCATCCTCAAGTAAGTTAAGGTCATCAAATATAAAAATTTACATCTTGTATTAATATTACATATGACCTTTCATATAACACATGAAATATATACTCTCTCTAATGTCCTTAGAACTCCCCTCAATAAGGATATTTATAATATGTGTGCTATTTGTGATGTGATGAAGTCTAATAATTAGCCTCTGAGTGAGAATACAAGTAGAATGATGCTATGATTTAGATAAAGAGGCAATGTTTTTCTACTTTTCATCATCGAGGTGAAAAATAACCTCTAATATCTAGTGATTAAAATGTTTTTTCCATTATGTATAATATTTTAAAATTAATTAATTAATTATTCTTTAATTATTATATGCTTAATTGATTTGAAATACTAAGTTTGCAAAAAAGTTGAGATAATTAATGATTTTAAGAGTATCACAATTTAGAGTAAGTAGTTGCCTAAATAGTTTATTGTAATAGTGTCTTAGATAATATACATATAATTATTTCCCTCTTGTCTCCCTAAGTGAGGATGGTCCTTTCAAATTTCTACTCTTTTTATGAGATATTGATCTAAGAAAATTTTTATGATCACTAGTGAGCTTTATTTTACTAAAATAACCATTCTAGTAATTATATATTATATAGCACTCAAGGAATATATCCATGTTCATTAGGGAACCTTAATTTTTTTAAGAATAATGTATACCATGATAGACATACCCTTAAATTTAAATATTTTAGAAAAAAACAATATTAAGTTTTCTAGGAGATGTATTGTGATAGCTTGCTCCACCTCTATTCCATTAAATAGATGGCCCTATTGTAACCCTTTTTCNGAAGTTGAGATGCTTAATGATTTTAAGAGTACCGCAATTTAGAGTAAGTATTTGCCAAAATAGTTTATTGTAATAGTGTCTTAGATAATATACATATAATTATTTCCCTCTTGTCTCCCTAAGTGAGGATGGTCCTTTCAAATTTCTACTCTTTTTATGAGATATTGATCTAAGAAAATTTTTATGATCACTAGTGAGCTTTATTTTACTAAAATAACCATTCTAGTAATTATATATTATATACCACTCAAGGAATACATGCATGTTCATTAAGGAACCCTAAATTTTGTAAGAATATAGTCATACGCTTAAATTTAAATACTTTAGAAAAAACAATATTAAGTTTTTTAGGAGATGTATTGTGATAGCTTGCTCCACCTCTATTCCATTAAATAGATGGCCCTATTGTAAGCCTTTTTTCCCCTAAAATTTGTGTAGTTTTTATAATCTCTTAAATCAATGTGGTAGGTTACATACATATAGGAGTTGGGGGGCAGGATTTTAGGGGCAAGGTTCTGTACTTATGTCAACAAAATAATCATTTTATTCATTAACTCATTAACACATTATTGTCATGCTTGAATTTAAATTCTAAGATATATACGTATAATAACTCAATAATTTTCAAAAAGGGTTTATGCTCACTAAAGAACCAATATAAGATGACCACCAAGCCCATAAAGTTTTAAAAAACTGAAGAAATAAACTAGTAAAAAAATACCTGATGAGAAGATATTCATGCTATTATAAGGAAGATGTGAATTGGAAAGATGATGGATAATGTACATGATTCATAAGACTAACATAAAAGTTTAAAAAGTTTTTAAGGCTCACCGAAGTCTTCTTGAAAGAGACANGTAGGAGTTGGGGGCAGGATTTTAGGGGCAAGATTATGTACTTATGTCAACAAAATAATCATTTTATTCATTAACTCATTAAACCATTATCATTGTTGGCATCAATTTTTGATGTTATGTATGTACGAGACGTCGATATTACCTAAGAAGGGCGTCTGTGTCATTAACGGTTCGAATACAGGCTAAAAATACGAAAATTATCATTTTGGATCGTTTGTTGAAAAAGTGGTCTGAACGACCTCGAACGACAAAACAGACCACGCGAGTCCAAAATGTCGATTCCACTTAGGACGGACGCTCGTTGGACAACGGTTTCGCGTGCAGGCTAAAAATACGCGAATTTTTTTTAATTTTCGTTCCGATTGCTAAAAAAGTGGTCCGAACGACCCCGAACGACGAAACGGGCCACACCAATGCGTCCAAAACATCGATTTTACTTGGGAGAGAAGTTCAGTTCGCTACGATGACGTGTTCGGCAAAAATGAGGCGCAGAGATAATAATAATAATAATAATAATAATATTATTATTATTATTATTATAAAATATATGTTATCCTAAAAAAAAGGCTAGACACCCTCTCCCTCCCACTCTCCGCATTACAACTAGGGGTGTAAACGAACCGAACACGAACGAACAAAGCTTGTGTTCGTGTTCGGTTCGTTTAAAATTTANCATGATAGTCATACGCTTAAATTTAAAAATTTTAGAAAAAAACAATATTAAGTTTTTTAGGAGATGTATTGTGATAGCTTGCTCCACCTCTATTTCATTAAATAGATGGCCCTATTGTAAGCCTTTTTTCCGCTAAAATTTGTGTAGTTTTTATAATCTCTTAAATCAATATGAGTAGGTTACATACATATAGGAGTTGGGGGGCAGAATTTTAGGGGCAAGGTTCTGTACTTATGTCAAGAAAATAATCTTATTCATTAACTCATTAACCCATTATTGTCATGCTTGAATTTAAATTCTAAGAAATATACATATAATAACTCAATAATTTTCAAAAAGGGTTTATGCTCACTAAAGAACCAATATAAGATGACCACCAAGCCCATAAAGTTCTATAAAACTGAAGAAAAAAACTAGTAAAAATATACCTGATGAGAAGACATTAAAAGAGAATCTGGAGGAGCAAACAATAACATAGTAATATTATAATTAAAGAAAAGACTCACTGGACTTTACTAAACATGCATTAAATGTATGTTCGTGATTTTGATAAAAAATGGTGTTGATGGCAAATGAGCTACTCATGCTATTATAAGGAAGATGTGAATTGGAAAGATGATGGATAATGGACATGATTCATAAGACTAACATAAAAGTTTAAAAAGTTTTTAAGGCTCACCGAAGTCTTCTTGAAAGAGACAACCACCAAGCTCTATCTTTTTTATTACATGCAAGTAACACCCTAATAGAAATTAAATCAACAAAGTTTATTTTCTACTACAATGCTATTACATATTCATAATATCTTCATTGTAGTATCATATAATTAAATATAATAAAAAAATTTATATAATGGGTGATTGCCAAATTGATCGATAGACTCTTAGCTTCACTATTTGATTTGTGGATCGGTTGATTGCTTAATTAGTTTATTATTTGTTAGAATAATGCTATCATTTCATCCTTGCATTATAGCCATAAAGAAAAAAGGGGAGAGTGGAGAAGCCAAAATTTTCATGCTCTTACTTTCCGTTAGTAGGATTGATTCTTTAATATTTGAAAAATAAGGATAATGCTTCATGCATTCTAGAAAATTCGCGGCGGTAGAGTAATTGATTATCGTCTTAGCGTTGTGCGAGAATTCAACACACACATAAAAAAAGAGAAGTAAGTAGGAGGAGACACCTCAACTTTTTATGTGAAAAACCCATGAAAGGAGGAAAAATCACTGGGCATTGTCCAGATGAAATAATCAACTATGAATAATGAGTACTTAGATCCATTCTTCTCATAAAATAGGAAAGATGAAATTACAAAATTGTAAAACTATAATCTGACTGCAGTTCTTAGTGATAGTAGTCTGTCATGAGTGTTGTAGATGATTACTCCAGAAGCGTTGATTTTGTAGTAAGCAGTTGCGGGACCTGTGGACCACATAGGCCATATTGGCCAGTATAAATGACGTCCGTAGGCCGGGGGCCGAAGTCGGGAGCTGCATGAGCTGATGACGACGTAGGTCGTTGATGACACATGGACCGTAGTCATGAACCCTTGTCCCACATACGGTAAAATGTTTTTAGATTTTTCAAGTTATAAAATTCACTGACGACGTCTTAGTGGTAGTGGTTGATGACGCTCGACAGTGGTTGACGACAGTCGGCAGTTGTCGATGACAGTCAGTAGTGGTCAACGTCGGTCGGCGGTGATGCTGAGCTGCAGCTCCTCCTCAAGGCCTCAAGCTCTCTCTAGGTTTAAACTCTCTTTTCTTATGAGAGGGGCAGGGGTTTATTTATAGTGTTGTGGGTGTAATTAATGCAAAAATATGAACCATTTTGATCGGACGGTTCGGAGAGCTTTCTCGGATCAGACAAAGTTTAATGAACATTGAGTGCTTTAGCAATGTCAGAATTGTGCAATCTTGGGCTCGTTGGATTCGTCTTGTCGAGACGCTTGATTCGACTATAAAATTACCAGCTTCAACATTCGTTTTTCCTTCCTAATATGTCTGGAGAACTTCTAAGAGTGGTTTAATGACTTGATTCGTGCTTGATTTGACTTGAATTAGACTAACTTTGATATCATTAAGTCTGACCATCGAGCCGGTCAGTTTGACCATAAGTTTGCTAAAATCAAAGCTCAGGATGACTTTTGATTGAAGCTTCAATGTTTCTTGTTCAAAAAATTACAACGAGATTCGTGTCAGATGATGAAAGCTTGTTTGTGGCGTATCAATTGCCCCCTATTTTTGGGTGAGGCCATTTTAATCATTCAAAAATATCAAAATTTTGAGTACTTTATATAAATATATATAGGTATAGATATAAATATAAATATGAATATAGATATAGATATAACTCTCATGAGTTTTATAATAATAAATAGACANAATGCCTACCTTCGAGTCACTGCCTTACCGGTATACCCTCTTTTCGTGCCTCTACTGTTACGGCATGCCCATCTTTGGGTCACTACCTTACCGGTATACCCCTTTTTCGGGCCCCTGTCATCACGACATGCCCATCCTCGGGTCACTACCTTACCGGTATACCCTCTTCGCGGGCCCCTGCCGCTACGACATGCCCATTCCTTCCAGTCACTGCCTTCATGGCATACTCTTTATCATCACTTATATGTTTCGATTTGCTTGTATTAGCATTTGCATGTTTGCATGGATAGCGAGCCAGGTTCGTTAGGAGAGTGACTCCCGTGTTGGTCGCGATGCCTTAACGAGCATTGCTTGCTGGGTTAATCCCAATGAGCAATGTGAGTTAATTCATCGGGATTGACACGAGTATGACTGTGCTAAAGATTTAATAGATCTAACTCGTGTCATCATTCTTCGTGACACCCTTTAGATCCTTTGGATCTTTAGGATGGGGCTGGTATGACGACCCCGTCAAAGTCATACTATACCTAGACTTACCCCCCACTTAGATACTAAGTTGATGCACTTTTCGTTAGATGGTGTGCTAGGCTAGGATTTAGGGTGCTAGATAGTCTTTTTGATGCCTGGCTATTGTTCTCTGTTGGATTTGTTGCCCTAGCCAGGTATCTTTCTTTTGCATTATGNTTCCGATGAAGTTTTGCAGTGCATAATTACGATGCAGAGTTGCAATAAAAAGTTGCGATAAAGAGTTGTTGTGTCGAGTTCCGGTGCGGAGTTGCGGTGTCGAGTTGCGGTGTAGAGCTGCAACAAAGTTACGACGCAGAGTTGCAGTGCAAATTTGCGAGGAAGAGTTGTGGCACAAAGTTTCAGTGAAGAGTTGTGGCTAAGAGTTACGGTACATAGTTGCGACGCAGAGTTCTGGTGAAGAGTTGTGGGGCAGAGTTGCGCCGAGGAGTTGGGGCAAAGAGAAAAGTAGTCACCGTCCTGTGTAGTAGACAAGCAACGAGAATATCTTTCTTGTTGCGGTTTATTTCGAAGGTGATGAAGAAGTGTTGTAGTTTTTCCACCACGCTTTGAGGGAAAAATTTTCATGCTTAGTGGTTGCAATATCTGGAGACCCCCTGACGATCATCAGAAGTACTCAAATTTTGGGGAGGCGATGCCGACTCTGCTTGAAGATGAGCTGATTTGTTATAGCCCTTATACAAGTGTATGTTGGTATTTGTAGCCTTTTTAATCATCCGATGTAACATTTGTAGATGATGATAATGTATTTCTTTGTTGCTTCTACGGCTGTTGTGGAATCTTAATTGTGCAAAATTCTTTTAAGATGAGTGCCCTCTGAAGTTATGCCCTCTCAAACTTATGCCTTATAGGAGATTTGAGTGGAGACCCTGCCAACCACTTGATCTTGTGGAGTCTTTTTACTGAGGACCCTATTCACTACTAGCTTCCTATCGAGACTTGCTTCCTGGGCTTAATTTCTAGAGGCATGGTTAAAAGAAGAATCTATCAAGGATGTAAAACTAGTTTTGAGTTGTATAACCGGAGATGCTTGACGATATTAACCCATAATAAACAGAGTTGTATGAAATCCACCGATAATGGTTGACCTATCCTAGGTTGTTGGTCAAAGTTTTTGTTTGACGACCGTAACCTGTTATAGAAGATGTCAAAGGAAATCCACCAAGAATTTTTGACCTATCCAAGGTTGTATGTTAAAGCTTTTGCATGATGACTGTAGCCTGCAATGAAAGAGGTCGAAGGAAATCCACCAAGGATTTTTGGCCTATCCAAGGCTGTATATCTAAGATTTTGCTTGACGACTGTAACCTGTAATGAAAGAGGTCAAACCGAGTCCCCTTGGAATCGATTAATCTCAGAATGAGGTGTCAGAGATGCTCTGTGTTTCTTAAGACTATGGTGTAGGTCACAATTGACCGAATGTTTTCTTAGAAATATGATAGCGGTTATACTCAAGAAAAATGTTTGACAACTTGTTAGTTACTGCTTTGAATCTTTTTCTCTCCCAGTAAAGGTGTTCTCCATGCGAGCTTGTAAAATAACATATGTATCGGGCCTTGAAGAGATCAGCTTCTTGATTTTGTTAAAGAAGAACTCTAGTACGATGAGAGGGGGCTGAAGAAGTGTTATTTGCAGTAAAGATTGCCCCCAGTCCATGAGCGATTCTCGAAGTCTTGTAATCTAAGAGAAATATGGGATGACTTCTCCACCACAATCATGTCAGGGACATTAACGTGAACAACCTTTCGAGGCTGCTGTGATGGTTGTTTCCCACCATTATAGAAATAATGAAATACTTTGTGTCTGAATAAGATGTGAGAGGACAAACGTACTACAATCATGCCTGGGACGTTGAGGTGAAATACCTTACGAGACTACTGTAATGGTTGCCCCCCACATTGAAAAATGCATTAGAGATGATTTTCATGAAGTGAAGGAGGTTCTTTCGCCAGTTAGATGAAGTACATCATTGGGAAAGGAAGTAGCAGCTCGGTGTCTTAGAGTTGAAGACAATGCCGAACGAGAGTTTGTTCCCCACAGACGACACCAAACGAATGCATGCTAGAAAATTCACGGCGGTAGAGGAATAGATTATTGCCTTAGCTTTGTACGAGAATTCAACACACGCAAATAAAGGAAGAGAATTAAGCAGGAGGAGACACCTCAACTTTTCACGTGGAAAACTCTTGAAAGGGGAAGAAATCATGGGGCCTAGCCCAGATGAAATAATCCACTATGAATGATGAGTACTTAGATCCATTATTCTTCTAAAATAAGAAAGTTGAAATTACAAAGTTGTATAACTATAATCTGGCTGCAGTTCTTGGTGACAACATGTTGGAAATTGATTGTTGTGGTGAGTGTTGTAGATGGTTGATCTAGAAGCCTTGATTTTATGGTAAGCAGTTGCGGGAACTGTGAACCACATAGGCTGTATTGGCGAGTATGAATAACGTCCGTAGACTGGGGGCTGGAGTCGGGAGCTGCATGAGCTGATGACCACGTAGGTCATTATTGGCACATGAACCATAGTGAAGAGCCTTTGTCCCACAGGCTAGAAAAGATTATTAGATTTTTCGAGTTATAACATCGACTGACAATGTCCTATTGGTGTTGGTTGACGACGGTTGACAGTGGTTGACAGTGGTCGATGGCGGCTGGTGGTGGTCGACATCGGTCGGCGGTGGTCGACTTCAGTCGGCGGTGATGCTGAGCTGCAGCTCTTCTTGAAGGCCTCAAGTTCTTTCTAGGCTTCAACCCCCTTTTTTCAAGAGAGGGGTAGGGGTCTATTTATAGTGTTGTGGGTGTCATTAATGCAAGAATATGAACCATTTTGATCGGACGGTCCGAAGAGCTTCCTTAGATCAGATGACGTTTAATGAACATTTGAGTGCTTTAACGATGTCGGAATTACGCAATCTTGGGGTAGTTGGATTCATCACTATAAACTTACCAGCTTCAACATTTGTTTTTCCTTCTAAATTTGTTCGGAGATATTCTATGAGAGGTTTAATGACTTGATCCGTGCTTGATTTAACTCGAATTAGACTAACTTTGATATCATTAGGTCCGTTTTATTTGCTGAAATCGGAGCTCTGGATGACTTTTAATTGAAGCTTGAATGTTTCTTGTTCAAAAAATTACATTGAGATTCATGGCGGATCATGAAAATTTATTTGTGACGTATCAATGCTATTCAAAATTTTCCTTATAATGATGATGACAGTAATTATAATATAAATCTTTTTTATTTTGAATGTTATTAATAGCTTATTTTTTTTTTCTTGTATGAAAACTTCTTAAAAGTTTTGCAAGAAATAATCATTTTTATTTTGCATCACCAACTCTAGTGCACTGTGAAAAGTCTAACTTAAGAGCTCAACTCTCATGTTTAATTATATCCAATACTAATCCATATACTTAACAAGTCTAGATGATTACCTCTTCATAAAACTAAGTTCTAGCAAGAAGCGTTGCCAATCAAAGGTGATCACTTATAGAAAGCGGCATACAAGAGAAAGGCCCAGACTTGGGCGGGCAATTTATCATTTAGGTATTCGCGCACCAAAATAGCTGAACTCATATTTACTCAAAATAGCTGTTAATCAAAGGTATAAAGTTCTAGTTTATTCATCAAATCTTTCGATATATTTTTCACTTGATGGGATCTTAAGCATTGGCAGAAGTACTTCGTCCGACTTCTCCTCAAATAACTTATTTGTCATTAGTTGGTAATTTTAGGTCGTGTTTTAATAGTTCCAAGGAAGTTTTTAACATTTCATCAACCTCCCTTGCAATGCAAGAAAATAAAAGAAATTTATTACGTTCAGAATATTGAAAATATTTACTACATAAAAATATATAGTAGCTTATGCATACATATTATTAGTTATGTAATAATATGAACAGAATATTTCTCCTTTCAGCACGATTTCCTCTGCGTGCGTAATGCTCCCATCAAGTGAATTGACGTCCCTCAAACTAGGCTTATATACGGAAAAGAAAAAGGCACTCTAAAAATTATTATGCGTGTATATATATATATATAAATACATATTTAAAAGTAATAGTTTAATGCTATTATAAGAGTCTCGACCATCCCATAAGCTTAACAATTCAAGTACTACACTCTCCACTGGGGGAATTAAATCCCAGACCAGAGGGGGCTTACAACGGACAAACAGATGCCCGACCAGCTGATTTGAGTACGCAACGGCTATATATATATATTTATATACATATATTCAATTACATATTGTAATAATATGAACAGTATATTAATTAGTCAAAACAGTAATAATATGAGTAATAATATGCATATAGGTCTTTTTATGTTTGCAATTAATTCATTCAAAATTTTTAAAATTTTCAAAATAAAAATTTTAGTTTTTTTTTTTTTAAATTTTAAACTATTTAATGTATTTAATATAGATTTTATTTTTTTTCTTTTGTATGAAAAGAATAATTTTATAAGATTATTTTTATCTAAAATAATTAAACCTTTTTTTAGAAATTATGGTGTCATTAAAATCACATAATAGTATTCTTAAAATTTTTCTTCTGAATTGCAACTGAAAGTACAATATTACCTAAAAATTGGACCATGTTAACCAATACTCAAATTAGTCTTTGCTTAAAATTTCATTAAATAAATTTGACCTATCATTAGCAAAAATCACATAAAAGATTTCTTAAAAATAATTAAACGATAAAAACTGTTTGTTTTAAAATTATTTTATAACTGTTAGACATTATAGATGTCTATTATTTTACCCTACTTAAGGGTAGTTTTGTCTTCTTACTTATTGCATAAAGTTATGTATCTTTTACTCTTGTAAGATGATCTTTGGTTGATGCAATTGAAACCCTAGCAACTTTTTCTTTCTCCTTCTCCATTGCAATTGTTAACATGGTATTAGAGAGAGTTCTGATCGAGTAAGGGATTATATCGTAGAAACTCCTGTCAAAGACTTTGCAGTGTGAATCACTTGCCTTCTGCCTTCTGCGCGATCTGCGATTCTAGATTCCTTTAAAATTTATTTTAATTTAGGAAAAATATTTTAATGAGTCCTAATTGATCAGAGAATAATTAGGCACATTTTGAAATATTTTAATATTTCTGGGATTTTTAAATATTTATAAATAATTTTAAATTCAAAATAAATCTCAAAAAATAAGTATTTTACTAAAATTAATTTTTATTTTTTCCAAGTGCCTCTGATCACAAGGAACTTAAAAAATCTCTTTTCATAATTTTCCCAAGGGTATTTAATTTAATATAATTACTTTTGTACAAAAATACAAGGTTCCTTAGAAAATCAACTTTAATACTTGAATTTAATCAAATAATTTTCAAATTTTACAGTGATAAACATGATTTTTACGAATAATGTAAAATTAACTTTGTTGATTTTGGATAAGTATATAATTTACATAAATTAACACAAGATATTTACATTTAATTAAATATAGAAATTTACAAGATAATTCAAGAAATCATGATATTTTTCGTAGACTTCCCTGACTATTGAAAACATAGTAAAATTATTCTCATAATTTTCCAAATGATCTTTTAATTTATATAATTAAAATAAGCCTAAATGGTCACCCTAGCTTGAAGATTATAGTTAGAAGCATAGAGATGTCCTCTGACCTTGGAAAAATTATAAGACATAGTCTCTATGATGACGAACAAACTCTCAAAATTTTAAGTCATGGTGAGTAACTTTTGATGATAATGAATTAAAATACTCCAGAGGGTATTTAATTCATTAAAAATCAGGAAATAAATTTAGCCCATGTTATTCTCCTCTGTTTACTGAGCAAGAGGGTTTTTTTCTTTTACTTTTATGATTTTTCTAGAGAAAAATATAGATTTTTGAAATTTAAGCATTTAAAATAATTCAGAAAATACACATTTTTCTATTTATCCTACGCGGCTCTAACTCAACCTACGACGGCTCCTAACTCACATGCGGCGCACTCCCATTCGTCATCCCCATCCACCTTAGCTACCACGCAGCCCGCGATTCACAAACCAAGAGTTTTCCGGCTCAATCCCCTCCGTTCGCTGGATACACGCACGATCAGATGACTCGCCGTTATCGTCCCCAATTGACTTAATTCAAGAACGGTTCACACTAAAACCTTAAGATCTTAATCTAGGCTCAACTAAATTACATGGGGTTTATTTCTAAACCTTCATCTACTCAGAGCAAACACATCTATATGGTTAATCAAGTATGAAATCGAGCCATTGCAAATGGAGAATCAAAAGAAGCTCAGACTAAGGTTAGAGCTCAATACCTTTGTCTGAGAGAGGAGGCCTCAATCAGATGGTTGTGGTAGCTTCATTTGAGTCCAACGAACCTCTAGATGAAGTCTCAAGTGCTGGTGAATTGTCAAGATATGATTTCGATCAAGGTGGATTTCAGGTGTTGGTTTAAAGCTATCCTAGAGGCTGTTTCAGAGGGGGCTTTGATGGAGATTCAACTCCTCTTAATCGAGGGATGGTGTGTGCACAATTAATTTGTGTTTTGTGGACTAAAAGTTTGAGCTCAAAATTGGACTCTCATAGTGGGAATTAGAGGAGGAAGATGGTTGGATTGAAGTTAGGGATCCTTGGAGAGTCTCTGGTGAGATTGTGACAGAGTTTCCCCAAGAATTTTCAACTCTCCTCTCTTTGGCCATGGAGGGTCTCATTAAATAGAGGAGCTTAGGCTGGCCAACAAGGCTAATTGATGGGTGCAAAATAGTGCTTAGATGGAAAGCTGAGGAGCTTTAAGGAGACATTAGGAGAAGCTGACCTCTAGGGTTGACATCGGGTTTGGTTTAGGGGTGTTGGCTCTAGTTGTTAGAGTTTTCCAGCCACTAGGCCGGTCAACAGGGCCAGGGGTGGTGGCCAAGTGGCCAGGTGAGCCAGTGGGAGGTTTTATTATGGTTAACCCTCAATGATAAGTGATGATGGAGGAGATTTCTTGGTTAAGGCCCAAAAATGGGATAAGATCCTTTAAATTATGGGACCCTTGGTCCATAGATCACTTGGGTGGTTTAAATGGATTTAGCTTGGTCTATAGAGTGTGTTTAGTGGCTGTGGAGATCTTAATTTTGTGACTTTAGCATGACTAAGTGAATTTTGGTGCATGGGTTAAATTTGGATCAAAATGACTAGAAGTTAGGTTTGGGTTAGGCTAGCCATGATATTGAGCTTAATTGATTGGTCAATACTATGTAGATGATTGTCACAAGAGGTTTGGAGGTTCAATTTGGAGGATTTTGGGCATTTGGTCAATTTGAGTGTGTAAGGTTAGATTTAGGTTTAGGTTGGGTTAATGTTGGGCTACGTCCAAATTTATGGCTCAAAATGATCTAGCGGAATGTCATAAAGATTTTTCAACGTAAAGTGGGAGTCAATTTTGGGATTAGGGCATTCAATTGGATGACATTTGGGGACATAGCCAATTTGAGGAAAATTTGGGGGTTTTGGACTTGAGTTAAAATTAGGTGAAATTGAAGCTTAGAAAAGGCCAATTGAAGGTTCAAGTTGATGTGTAGGTTTGTCATGAAGAGTTTAGTATTCAAATTGGGGTAAATTGAGTAGGTTATGGGGTTCAATTTGGTAGGGTTAAGCCATAGGGTCAAAATTGGGGGCTTGACTTGGATCAAAATTGAGCTCAAAGCATGCATCAATTAGGCTTAGATTTGGTTTTAATTAATCATATGAAAGATTAATTTGAGTTTGGAATTGAAATTGAGGAGGATTGGGGCCGAATTGATGGGTATGTGAGGTAAGTATGGAGAAATTGGACCTTTAAAGGTAATTTGGGGGTCTTGGTCAAAATGGTTAAATTAGCCAAATTGGGTTTAATTGAAGGGTACAAATTGGTTTTGAAAATATTTGAAGTTATTTTGGGTGTTTTTGGGAAAGCTTTGGGCGTCAAGGGTATTTTTGTAATTTTAGAAAATTTGAGGGTATTTTGGTACTTTTGGCATGTTTGGGTGGCTTTTGGCAATTTGGGTATTTTGCAATGGTTTGAAGTATTTTTTGAATAAATTTGGGTATTTTGGTTGAAATTGAGAATTTTGGCCAAATTTAGGGTTTCAAGGGCATTTAGGTAATTTGGATGGATTTGGGGCAAGAGGCCAAGTTGGATTTTTTTGGTAGAATTGGGGTGCCAACCACTTTTTATGAGCAATGGACCAATGAAATCCCCTTTTGGTTCCTCTATGTATTGATCTTAGCTAATCCCTAGCATAGCGCTAGTGGGTCTAGGGGACCATCAACATGAGTCTCCCAATAGATCAAGGGATCAAATTCAACAATTTTGGGTTTAGGGCTGCAAGTGTATATAGGTGGTAGTGAGTGTAAGTGAGTGTACTAGCTCCAAACCAACACCCAGGGTCAGCGCTAAGGTCAAGTAGTCCAATGGGGACTCTCCTTGAGATCTTCTATATTGACCCCACCTACTAAGTGTTAGATGTTAGGACCAATATGTGGGACTTCAAGTTTAGGAAGAAAGTGTTTAGAATTTTTAATAGTGAGGGTTCATTTTCTAGTTTTCTAGGAATAGTTAACAGGAAAGTCCTATGGCTAGACCTTAGGCAACTAAATAAGAAAAAATAAACCTCATCCAAAATGGAGGTCAACAAATGGTCCCCACAATAGGTTTGGTGTGCTAGGCAAGCACACCGCGCGTCTTGGAGTTGACTGACGAGATCAATAAAACCAATGAAAATTTCTAAGTCAACAGACCAAGAAAGGTGTGTATAATCAAGTGCTAGTTGTTTCTGCTGGGGATGTAGCAGGTGAACATTTGATCAAAATCGAGGAGTAGGAACTCTCGCTGGGGATTGGAGAGTAGGTTTCAAATTATCAAGTTTCAAGTGTTTTCAGAGGATGGGAATCAGTATTTAGGTGCTGAATTTGATATGGGAATTAAAATTTAGGTATCAATTCCAAAAAAGGAGAGTCAGAATTTAGGTACCAACCTCGAAAGATAGGAATCAGAATTTAGGTACTCATCCGAAATGAGAATTGAAATTTAGGTATCAATCTCAGAAGGACAGAATCAAAATTTAGGTACAGACCTCAAAAGATAGGAATCAAAATTTAGGTACTGATCCTGAAATGAGAATTGAAATTTAGGTATCAATCTCAGAAAAAGAATCGAAATTTAGGTACCAACCTCAAAAGATAGGAATAATAATTTAGGTATTGATCCCTGTAATGAGATTTGAAATTTAGGTATCAATCTCAGAAAGAGAATCAAAATTTAGGTACCGATCTCGAAAGATAGGAATCAGAATTTAGGTACTGATCGCGAACTGAGAATTAAAATTTAAGTATCAATCTCAGAAAGAGAATAAAAAATTAGGTAACGATCTCGAGGATAGGAATCACAATTTAGGTACTGATCCTGAAGTGAGAATTGAATTTTGGGTGTCAATCTCAGAAAGAGAATTAGAATTTAGGTACTGACCTCAAAAGATAGGAATCAGATATTAGGTATTGATCCCAAAATAAGAATTAAAATTGAGGTATAAATCTCAAAAGGAGAGAATCATTATTTAGGTACTGACTTCAAAAGATAAGAATCAGAATTTTGGTACCGATCCCAAAATGAGAATAAAAATTTAGGTATCAATCTCAGAAAGTGAATTAGAATTTAGGTACCGACCTCAAAAGATAAGAATCAGAATTTAAGTAATGATCCCGGAATTAGAATTGAAATTTAGGTATCAATCTCAGAAGGCGAGAATCGGTATTTAGGTACCAACCTCAAAAGATAGGAATCAAAATTTAGGTACTGTTCCTGGAATAAGAATTAAAATTTAGGTATCATTCTTAGAAAGAGAATCCGAATTTAGGTACTGAGCTTGAGGATTGAGAATTGGATGTCGTGTTCCATTCAAAGGCGATCTTATACCAATCTTGAGGATTGAGAATATGATGTCGTTTTCCAATCAAGGGGGCCTTATACCAATCTTAAGGATTGAGAATAGGATGTCGTGTTTCAATCAATGTGGCCTTACACCAATCTCGATGATATGTGCTACATTAAGGAGGAAAGCTCTGGGACTTATATCCAACCAAGGATTGAGAATAGGATGTTGTGTTCCATTCAAAGGGGCCTTATACCAATCTTGAGGATTGAGAATAGGATGTCATGTTCCATTAAAGGGGGTCTTATACTAATCTCAAGGGTAGAGAATAGGATGTTGTGTTCCATTCAAGGCGGTCTTATACCAATCTCGAGGATTGAGATAAGATGTTGTGTTCTTATCAAGGGGGCCCTATACCAATCTCAAAGATTGAGAATAGGATGTTGTTTTCCAATCAATGGGGCCTTACACCAATCTTGATGATATGTGCCACATTAGGGAGGAAAGCTCTAGGACTCATATCCTACTAAAATGGTGATAAGGAAAATATCTGCTACTTTGGGGAGGAAAACATTATGACTCACATCCATCCCAAGGGGTAGCGGGAAAAGAATTAGCGTTTCGGTATTGTCCCCGAGAACAATATGAAAGTAGTGTAGAGAATTTATTTTGTCGAGCTCATAGATATGTGTCATGTGATAAGGTTAACATTGATGAGGAAGATATGTGGGATTTTTTGAAATTTTGCTCAGAATGTGAAGTTCCGTGGGGATTATAAAGAGAATTAGTGTAGACAAGGACAGTTGTGTTGCACAAACCAAGAGTAAGAGACATTGAAATTGAGAGAATCAGCTCAACATATTTATTTTCTTTTCTTGTTGATTTTATAAAATTTAATTATAAAAATATATTTTTAAAATTTAATTTTCGCTGGTTGATTTTTCAAAAGAGAGTATTTTCTTTGAATTTTATTATTATTGGGTTTTTATTATTTTATTTTTCGTTCATTATAGTTCAAAACCAACTTATGGTTTTGTGGGTCTTTATCCATCGCACAAAAGAGTAATTGAACAAACAAACTAAATTCTGAAAGAGTTTTTATTAATTTGCTTCAAACACGAGTTACAGATTGAACATAGGCCGAAGCATCAAAAGGTATATTATGTTGAACGCATCAAAAGTACATCTAAAAATATCTCATGTTGGGTACATACCACAAACTGAGTATATCTGATACATATATCATAATATCTCCTGTGTTAAAATGCAGTACAAAAAGGTATCCCCTCTGCTTGCAAGTGAGTGATCAGCTCATCTTTGCTTTGATCTTCTCTATCAACCGTGGGGCCGCCATGAGCTTTAATAGCCTCATGTTAGTCATCCTCGACAGGATTAGGGGTACGACCTCAATATTTGAGCTATGGGCCCGAGTGGTCACAGTCATGACCTGGCCAGTGGCCATCTCAAAGTCATGGAATTCCTCACCAAGGAGGTCATCCTCATCGAGAAAACCCTCTGAAATATCCGAAAAATTCCCAAATGGGTCATTCGGGGTAAGAAGGAAATCCCCAGAAAAATTGCCCTTAGGATCGATATCGGGCCCCATTTTGGGATCAATGGATAGTGGCTACAGGGTATGATAGACTGGAGGAACGATTCCCTCGGGGATTGACTCAACAATCTCCAAAATTGGAGCTGGAGCCTTAACATGTGTTGTCTCTGTATCTAGCGGAATATATGATTCCCCCATTGGGTGATCAGTGATCTAAAATCTGCTATCCATGGATGTGTAATCCTCTTGAGTACTGTAATGCTCTATGTGGAGGATGTTACAGTCGGGGCATTCAACAAATGCCACAGGAGCTGGTATGCGTGTGGGAATCATGGTATTGCATGTCGGGCAACCCGCACCAAGATTATCTGAAACCTGTGGTATCATTTGCTCTGTAGTGAATTTGGACTCATCCTTTGTGTTAGGAAAGCTAGAGGAAGTCTCTCTGATGCATGGATCGTAGATTTTCCTCTCAGGAATCTGGGTAGGCAAGTTTTCTACCTCCTTCTGGCATCTTTTTTCTTCACGCAGGAAAGCTCTATGTTTTTGCTGATTGGCATTTTTGCATTGAATATTTCATAATGGCGCATCTGGCAGCCTCTCATCATCAGTAGTGACTAAACCTCCAGTCAGTGCAGTTATCATAGCTAGTAGGACACTAGTCCCCTCCATTGGATCTTGCTGCACTATCACTTTCTTCCCCTTCAGTGAGGAATCCTCCTTGGTGCTGATATTTAACAGTGATGGTAGCCCTTCTTTTTCTCAACGGCTGACCACGTCCATCAGGGGACCCTCATAGTCTAACTGAAGTCCATGTCAAGGTCTATGATGCCACCCTACGGTGCCCTTTCCTCGTTAAGTGCAAGATTCTAGCCATCTTTGAAAGCAAAAATCAGCTTCTATCCTGATATTTTCTCTGCAGACGACAGAAAAAACATCAGTGCACTCAAATTTAGCATGAACAACAACAAAACAAAGTGTTTATTAGGCAAAATTTTAGTTTATATTGATAATAACATTNCCCTATATCTTAATTCTACATTTTTATATTGATGTATAGAATTAGGACCAGGCATGTATATGCGGAGTCCGACCGCCCTTTTTCCTTTCTGGGATTTCTTGCCGACCCAGCGGCACCGGCCTGTTTATTATTTTGGTTTGACTTGCTTTGCTTTATTTTTGCATCATGTTNGGATGTCAAGTTTTTGGCGTCGTTGCTGGGGATTTAAATCTTCTAGCAGCAGTATCAAATTCTTGTATTTTTAAGNCAATGTCAAGTTTTTGGCGCCGTTGCTGGGGATTTAAATCTTCTAGCAGCAGTATCAAATTCTTGTATTTTTAAGTAGATATAAAGTTGTTGTCAGCTTGCCCTTATAGAAAGCTTTTCTAAACCCAGCTTAATATAAACCCTATTGAATTCTTTATATTAAATAGGAGAACTTATCGGCAAATAAAATGGTTTTACAAACCAAACGTACATCATATACTTCTTAGTTTATTTGATCGAGTCTCACCCTCAGTTCTTGTGTTTATCTTTTGGGATAGATACAAGGTTTAAGGTATAGTGTTATTTCATTTAAACTATAAAAGATATGAGATCAGTTTGATTTCATATATTTCTTAAAACTATATATATATATATATATATATATATA
>JXCR01098704.1:22086-45907 GCA_002079205.1 Phalaenopsis hybrid cultivar
GGCCACCATAATATCAATTTCAAATCCTTCTACATTTTAGTGTCATCTAAATCAATTGGAGTTTTATGTAAGATTTCCTATCTCAACTCAGAATCAACAAGTACCCATAATTGCAACTTATTTTTTATTACATCATTTTAATTAATTGTCATATTGACCCTCTTTCCTGATTGAAGTTGTTTCAAATGTTTCAGACATTCACTATTAACTCTCTGAGTGACATTGATCTATGTATCAAAGTTGATTGCACTATCAGCTGATGTAAATATCCTATATCACCTGATATTCTGATTTCCAACTGCAAGGCATCAATTTCTTTAATTATCTCCTCTAGTTCTCGAGTTATAATCTAGTTTGCACTACCTAGAAATTTATGGTTCAAAGCATCAACAACTATATTTACACGACTGGGACAATATTGTATATTCAGACCAAAATCTTTAATAAGCTTTAACCACCTTTGATACCTCCAATTCAGATTTTTTTGTGTAAAAATGCATTTCAAAGTTTGACGATTGGTGAATACCTCATATTTCACATCATGCAAGTAATATCTCCAGATATTGAGAGAAAAAACTACAGTAGCTAACTTCAAGTCTTGTGGTGGATAGTTCCTCTCATTCGATGTTTGGATGCATACGCTATCATCTTTTTCTTTTGCATCAAAACATATCCTAAGCCTCACAACGACGTGTCACTATGAATTTGGAACCCTTATGCACCTAATAGAATAGCTAACACTGGAGCAATGATCAAATATTTCATCAACTCTTGGAAATTATGCTTACATTCTATATTCTACTCAAATTGAACATCTTTCATCATCAACTTTGACAATGACAATGCCCAGTTAATCTAAGGAAATTGTGTACCTCTGTAACATTTTTTGAAGTAGTTCATTCCATAATTACTTTCACATCCTGAGGATCTATTGAGATTTTTTAACCACTAATAATATGCCCAAAAAAATTAATTCTTCGCAGCCAAAATTCATATTTAGATAACTTTGCATATAACAGATTATGCCTCAACAACTGCAATATTATCCTCAAATGCTTAGCATGATCAACATCAGTTTTTGAATATATCAAAATATCATCAATAAAAATAATGAAAAACTGATTCACATGAAGCTTAAAATTTCAATTCATCAGGTTCATAAATACAGTAGGAGTATTGGTTAAGCTAAAATGCATAATTAAGAATTCATAATTACCAAACCTAGTCCCAAATGCCATCTCAATCGTATTTACCTCCTTTCTTTGACATGATGATATCCAGATCTCAGATCAATTTGGGAAAATATACTAACACCCTCTAACTAATCAATTAGATCATCGATTTTGAGCAAAATTATATTTATTCTTTATTGTCACTTTATTCAGTTCTCTATAGCCAATGCACGACCGCATTGATTGCCTTTCTTCTTAATAAATGATATCAGAGCAATCCAAGGTGAATTGCTTGGCCTGATAAAACCCTCATCTACCAGTTTCTATAACTGATATTTCAATTTCTACAATTCCTTCGAAGCTATCTTGTACAGAGACTTGAAAATTGCATATGTCCCTTGTTTCACATCAATGTCAAACTCAACTTCTCGTTATGGTGGCAACTCTAATAATTCTTCAGGAAATACATAAGAAAAATCTACAATAAATAAAATGTTTTTCAATTCCTACATATCTTTATTCAACACTTCTATTTTGGTCAGAAATACCAGTTCACCATTTCTCAAATGCTTCCCATCTTTTACTGCACTAATTAGATAAGATTGTGCATTTCAATTACATAAAATATAGAATGATTTTTCACCAAATAATTGAGTTTTAGTAGCCTTTTCTAGCATTCAATTATAACAAAATGTTTTGCTAACTAATTCATCCCCAATATGATACTGAAAGTCTGAATTGTTATTATAATTAATTTTGATTGCATCTTTTTATCATGAATATTAACTTACACGACATATTTTTTGTTTGTAAGAAAAACCACTTCTTGAATGCATAATTACACACAATGCAAGAGTAAATTGCATAATCTTAACAATGTAAACTAACATAAAACTTATTAGAAATAAGAGAATGTGATTCACTTGAATCAAATAAAACAATGTCTGACAAATCTTGAATCAGAAGCATATATGTAACTACTTCTTCAGATTCTTTGGCTTCTTGAGGGGCAATTGCAAAAACTCAAGTTTTTATTGGTTGCTTAGTCCCGCAATACAAAATTTTTCCCTTTGTTTGCATTGAAGGATTTCCCCAAAACCAAGCTCTGTTTGATTGACTACCTTCGAAATATCTTTTTGGGTTGTCAAGGGTCCTTGAATTTTTAGTGATCTATTATCTTTTTTTTTCTTATGTGAAATTCATCTAAAGATGCCCTGACTGTCCACATTTGTAGTATTTTGTGGAACATATCAAACATTACCCAAAATATCTTTTTTCACATTTTTTTTTCACAATTAGTTTTTCTGACTATGATATGCTTTTTTTTTACTTTGAAAGACTTCATTGCTGAAAACTTTTCTCTTACTTTTTTGAGGTTATCATCACCGACTAGAAAAGTTCATCTCATTTTTCAATTCGTCTGATCCTTTCAACTAAAACTGAGAAATAACGGATTTCAAATGGCACCAAAACCAACATCAACTAATCTCTAAAGTCGCAAGAAATTGGTGACATTTTTCTTTTTGGGTACTGAGATAGTGAGATGCATATCTAGAAAGAAAAGTGATTTTTGCCTCATCTTACATAACTAATATGAACCACTATCAAATTGAAGAATTTGTTTTATAAAGCTAATTTGGTTGAAGGTGGAATAACATAATCCTTTAAGACTTTAAGAAATTCATCTTATTGAACCTGTGGAAGAGATTTCAGCTGAAATTTTTGTCTTTGATGCGTCTGCCATCACCTATGCCTTGCCTAAGTGGCTAACTCCACTCTTTGGTTTTTCGGACAAATCACACAATCTCAAATTTCTTCAATCTTAAGTAGTCAATCCTAAAAAATCGTAGAGTCATTGACACCCTTGAACGCAGGTATCTTAAAAGATTTTTAAATACCAATAAACTTCTATCCCAAGTTCAAATTTGGGCCCTATAATGGTGTAAGATCTTTCGACAGTAGTTATTTTGTCAACCACTTGTGATATCAATTGAACGATGATTAGTAGGTCAGTTGCTTTGGTTTTCTCATTTGCTCTGCTCTGTTTATCATTTACGCCCAATAAATTTTTAGATCGTACTTCTTGCTGTGCATTTGACCTAAAAGACTGGCTCTCGGTACTTTATGATCTCTTCTCCTTTAGGCATATTCATCTGTATTGACAATAATTATTATTCAAATGNTCTTCTTGTACAGCCATTCTGTATTATTACTTTCCGTCTTTCAAACCATCATTGCAGCTGAGATTTCCTTCACAAACTGATTCAAATAAGAAACATTTGTTGGGTTCCTTGGGCTTACCACGGGGTGAAAGTTTAAAATGGATCAGAGTTCGTCACATTTCAATTGTCACTCCCTTTAGGCTCGACTGAGGTGCAACAGAGGCAAACAATTTAATCAGATTAATTTCCCTTTCAAGCACTCATTCTAATTTGTAGAATCAGGACTCAGTGAGTGATGAATTTGTCTAACTAAATTATCTCAAACATACCTAATACAGTTCATTTCATCAATTTTCACATATACTCGGAAGTGTGGAAAATCGTATTATTAAAACATAAATTAAATAGAGTTGTTACATCCAACAAAAATATAATAAGTACACAAAAGACTGCAATCTCCTAAAATTATAAATGTAAAAGTTGTAGAAGTCATGCTTAACTGCTCGCCTTGAGGCTCCTTATCCTTTCTTAAAAGTGAATAACATAGCATGAGCAACAACGAGCTCAACAAAACAATCAAAGCTGAAATAAATTTGCTTACACTAAAAAGAAATAATGTGCATACTCGTAGATAACCGTACATGTTTATGCACAAGTCATAATAAGCTAGAATTGTATAACACAACAACAACAACAACAAAACCTTAATCCCACTACGTGGGGTCGGCTACATGAATCNATCAGCAAGTAATCATAGCCTGCAAACAATGAGATTGATTCTTTCTATAATTTCAAAAGAACATATGTACTTGAGACTCAACTTGCTTCCTGACCAAATCTGGTTGGACCTTTTATTCGTCTGACTTTCAAAAATATTCGCCAATTTCAAATTCTACTGTTTTGTACTTTGGATTGTAATATTTATGTTGTCGATTATGTGCAGCTTTAATCATTCTCTTATTAAACTGAGTTTCTCTGTAACTTCATCAACTAACTATGGACCTAATATTTGATGTTCACCCACTTCAACCGAACTTATTGGAGTTATGCATTTCCTTCCATTTAGTGCTTCATAAGGAGCCATTTTGATAATAGCTATTGTTGTAAATGAACTTGATCATTGGAATGTGATCTTCTCTATCTCCAAAGTTGAGAATATTAAGCCACAACAAATCTTCCAATACCTGAATTGTCCTTTTTGATTGTTCGTCTATTTGTGGATAAACTATTGTGCTAAAATGCAATTGTCTTTCCAAACCTTGTTGAATGCCTTTCCACAATGTACACAACATGGGCGTGAATCTTTCATTTCTGTAAAAAATGTTTTCAACTAAATTTATTAGCCTGATTGGTAAAAAGTGACTTGACTTTGTTAGCCTATCAATAACGACTTAAATATTGTCATGACCCTGCTTGGATCAAGGAAATCCAATAACAAATTCTATAACAATTTTTTCTTATTTCTATTCTGGTATTGGCAATGATTATAGCCATCCACTGAATCTCTGATGATCAGTCTTTACAATCTTACAAACTTGATAGTAAGATACATATTCAACAATATCTTTCTTCAAACCTGGCCACCATAATATCAATTTCAAATCCTTCTACATTTTAGTGTCATCTAAATCAATTGGAGTTTTATGTAAGATTTCCTATCTCAACTCAGAATCAACAAGTACCCATAATTGCAACTTATTTTTTATTACATCATTTTAATTAATTGTCATATTGACCCTCTTTCCTGATTGAAGTTGTTTCAAATGTTTCAGACATTCACTATTAACTCTCTGAGTGACATTGATCTATGTATCAAAGTTGATTGCACTATCAGCTGATGTAAATATCCTATATCACCTGATATTCTGATTTCCAACTGCAAGGCATCAATTTCTTTAATTATCTCCTCTAGTTCTCGAGTTATAATCTAGTTTGCACTACCTATAAATTTATGGTTCAAAGCATCAACAACTATATTTACACGACTGGGACAATATTGTATATTCGGATCAAAATCTTTAATAAGCTTTAACCACCTTTGATACCTCCAATTCAGATTTTTTGTGTAAAAATGCATTTCAAAGTTTGACGATTGGTGAATACCTCATATTTCACATCATGCAAGTAATATCTCCAGATATTGAGAGCAAAAACTACAGTAGCTAACTTCAAGTCTTGTGTTGGATAGTTCCTCTCTTTCGATGTTTGGATGCATACGCTATCATTTTTTTCTTTTGCATCAAAACATATTCTAAGCCTCACAACGACGTGTCACTATGAATTTGGAACCCTTATGCACCTAATAGAATAGCTAACACTGGAGCAATGATCAAATATTTCTTCAACTCTTGGAAATTATGCTTACATTCTATATTCTACTCAAATTGAACATCTTTCATCATCAATTTTGACAATGACAATGCCCAGTTAATCTAAGGAAATTGTGTACCTCCGTAACATTTTTTGAAGTAGTTCATTCCATAATTGCTTTCACATCCTGAGGATCTATTGAGATTTTTTAACCACTGATAATATGCCCAAAAAAATTAATTCTTCGCAGCCAAAATTCACATTTAGATAACTTTGCATATAACAGATTCTGACTTAACAACTGCAATATTATCCTCAAATGCTTAGCATGATCAACATCAGTTTTTGAATATATCAAAATATCATCAATAAAAATAATGAAAAACTGATTCACATGAAGCATAAAATTTCAATTCATCAGGTCCATAAATACAGTAGGAGTATTGGTTAAGCTAAAATGCATAATTAAGAATTCATAATTACCAAACCTAGTCCCAAATGCCATCTCAATCGCATTTACCTCCTTTCTTTGACATGATGATATCCAGATCTCAGATCAATTTGGGAAAATATACTAGCACCCTCTAACTAATCAATTAGATCATCGATTTTGAGCAAAATTATATTTATTCTTTATTGTCACTTTATTCAGTTCTCTATAGCCAATGCACGACCGCATTGATTGCCTTTCTTCTTAATAAATGATATTAAAGCAATCCAAGGTGAATTGCTTGGCCTGATAAAACCCTCATCTACCAGTTTCTATAACTGATATTTCAATTTCTATAATTCCTTCGAAGCCATTTTGTACAGAGACTTGAAAATTGCATATGTCTCTTGTTTTACATCAATGTCAAACTCAACTTCTCGTTATGGTGGTAACTCTAATAATTCTTCAGGAAATACATAAGAAAAATCTACAATAAATAAAATGTTTTTCAATTCCTACATATCTTTATTCAACACTTCTATTTTGGTCAGAAATACCAGTTCACCATTTCTTAAATGCTTCCAATCTTTTACTACACTAATTAGATAAGATTGTGCATTTCAATTACATAAAATATAGAATGATTTTTCACCAAATAATTGAGTTTTAGTAGCCTTTTCTAGCATTCAATTATAACAAAATGTTTTGCTAACTAATTCATCCCCAATATGATACTGAAAGTCCCAATTATAAGTCTGAATTATTATTATAATTAATTTTGATTGCATCTTTTTATCATGAATATTAACTTACACGACATAATTTTTGTTTGTAGAAAAACCACTTCTTGAATGCATAATTACACACAATGCAAGAGTAAATTGCATAATCTTAACAATGTAAACTAACATAAAACTTATTAGAAATAAGAGAATGTGATTCACTTGAATCAAATAAAACAATGTCTGACAAATCTTGAATCAGAAGCATATATGTAACTACTTCTTCAGATTCTTTGGCTTCTTGAGGGGCAATTGCAAAAACTCAAGTTTTTATTGGTTGCTTAGTCCCGCAATACAAAATTTTTCCCTTTGTTTGCATTGAAAAATTTCCCCAAAACCAAGCTCTGTTTGATTGACTACCTTCGAAATATCTTTTTGGGTTGTCAAGGGTCCTTGAATTTTTAGTGATCTATTATCTCTTTTTTTCTTATGTGAAATTCATCTAAAGATGCCCTGACTGTCCACATTTGTAGTATTTTGTGGAACATATCAAACATTACCCAAAATATCTTTTTTCACATTTTTTTTTTCACAATTAGTTTTTCTGACTATGGTTGCTTTTGCTTTCCTCAAGATATGATTTTTTTTTTACTTTGAAAGACTTCATTGCTGAAAACTTTTCTCTTACTTATCTGAGGTTGTCTTCACCGACTAGAAAAGTTTATCTCATTTTTCAATTCGTCTGACCCTTTCAACTAAAACTGAGAAATCACGGATTTTAAATGGCACCAAAGCCAACATCAACTAATCTCTGAAGTCGCATAGAAATTGGTGACATTTTTCTTTTTGGGTAGTGAGATAGTGAGATGCATATCTAGAAAGAAAAGTGATTTTTGTCCCATCTTACATAACTAATATGAACCACTATGTCAAATTGAAGAATTTGTTTTATAAAGCTAATTTGGTTGAAGGTGGAATAACATAATCCTTTAAGACTTTAAGAAATTCATCTTATTGAACCTGTGGAAGAGATTTCAGTTGAAATTTTTGTCTTTGATGCGTCTGCCATCACCTATGCCTTGCCTTCTAATATGAAAGTGGCTAACTCCACTCTTTGGTTTTTCGGACAAATCACACAATCTAAAATTTCTTTAATCTTAAGTATTCAATCCTAAAAAATCGTATCATTGACACCCTTGAACGCAGGTATCTTAAAAGATTTTTAAATACCAATAAACTTCTATCCCAAGTTCAAATTTGGGCCCTATAATGGTGTAAGATCTTTCGACAGTAGTTATTTTGTCAACCACTTGTGATATCAATTGAATGATGATTTGTAGGTCAGTTGCTTTGGTTTTCTCATTTGCTCTGTTCTGTTTATCATTTACGCCCAATAAATTTTCAGATCTTACTTCTTGTTGTGCATTTGACCTAAAAGACTAGCTCTCGGTACTTTATGATCTCTTCTCCTTTAGGCATATTCATCTGTATTGACAATAATTATTATTCAAATGCAATTTATAATATACTAATATAAGTCGTATGGGTCACCCACCATAGATTCATCAACCCATAGTTTTATATAAATTAATTTATATTTAATCTCATTCTTACTTCTTCTAAATTCAACATGCTTCCATCAATCTTTAATTCAATAACCTTTCTTTGATACCACTTTCCGTCACACCTCAAATGACCCCACTTAAGGCTCAACTGAGTTGCGACAAGGCAAACAATTTGATCAAATTAATTTCTCTCCAACATTTGTCCCGACTTACAAAATTAGGACCCAATGGGTGATGAATTAATCTAACTAAATTGCGTCAAATATACTTAATACAATTCATTTTAATAATTTTCATATACATTCAGAAGTGTGGAAAATCATATCATCAAAACATATAAATTATACAAAGCTATAGATCTAACAAAAATATAATACTTATCCAAATGTTTGTACAAACTCACTAAAGAATAAATATAAAAACTATACAAGTCACATTTTGCTGCTCGCTCCGGTGCATCTTACCCCTTCCTGAAAGTAAATAACATAGAGTGAGAAACAACAAACTCAGCAAAAGAATCAAAACTAAATATGATTTTATACATGAAAAAGAATAATCTGCATGCTCATAGGAAACTGTACATGTTCATGCATAAGTCATAGTAAGTTAGAATCATATAGCACGTGTAAAAGAAAACATATAGTGTAGAAAATCGTAACTGTTATATAAAACATGTATGTACTTTCATTCATGTGTAGTCATAAACATATATTTATAAGCATGTTCATAAACATAGCAAAATTATTATAAATGTCATTATAGTAATG
Organism: Phalaenopsis hybrid cultivar; assembly: GCA_002079205.1. Lineage (NCBI taxonomy): Eukaryota > Viridiplantae > Streptophyta > Magnoliopsida > Asparagales > Orchidaceae > Phalaenopsis > Phalaenopsis hybrid cultivar. The sequence continues at coordinate 31,215 of JXCR01098704.1, forward strand.
TCATCATAGCCATATAATCATAACATCATAACAATGTCACTTGTGCACTGTATAGGCCTCAACTATTTTTATATCTTGACATCATGTGCATCATCCTACCCTAAATGTCATATTAACTATTGATAAAGATTGCCCCCCAATGTAGTAGTTATCATAGCTCCTCTGATATTAAAAGTTCCCAGATCTTTGTCACTGCCTGAATACCAGAAGTCGAGAATCCCACATTCTTATCATTTGTATTTGCAAGTACTCTTGTAATAGTCTATATGTAACAACACCTGTAACATTTCATAAAACATAATTTTTGTAATAAACATTCATCAAATATTTTATATATCATAGACATAAAACATAGAAATTGAATATCTATAGGAAATGATTTCATAATCATATTCATCTGTTTCATATCATAGTAAAATCATGTGTCGGGAGAGCAATCAATTTACATTCATACATCTATTGCCGGTATTCACCAACAATATACAACAGAATTCTAGATGCATTATTGTCAAACATAGAATCACATAAAAACTTATAAAAATATTATTTCACCTAACTAGATGAAACATCCATATGAAGAGTTCTCACGCCTTCTCAAGCTCCCCGCCTCGTGTAAACAACTTAGAAAATATAGTTATAGCAGAAATTCATGAACTTTGGGCTCATATCTTGATTTAAACCAAAACTTAACTCATTTGTCAAAACATACCTCAACCAGGTTTCTCGGCAGAAATTCACCCTTCCTACACATTCTATTTTTCTTCTCTATTATTCCTATCACCACAATCTTCCCCTTCCCTCACTGAAATCATGTTAAAAGGCCCTTAAGGAAGCTCATAAATGAAGTTCAAGCTTCCGACACAATTAATCTCCTACTATGACTACCTTGAACAAAAAATGCACAAATTCGTGACGAATACCAAAACAGAAATAAGAGGAAGGAAAAGAATTTTTAGAATAGTGCAAAAGAGGGTTTAAACTTGCCAATTTTTACCCAAAGGTTCAGNATAACAACACCTGTAACATTTCATAAAACATAATTTTTGTAATAACATTCATCAAATATTTTATATATCATAGACATAAAACATAGAAATTGAATATCTATAGGAAATGATTTCATAATCATATTCATTTGTTTCATATCATAGTAAAATCATGTGTCGGGAGAGCAATCAATTTACATTCATACATCTATTGCCGGTATTCACCAACAATATACAACAGAATTCTAGATGCATTATTGTCAAACATAGAATCACATAAAAACTTATAAAAAAATTATTTCACCTAACTAGATGAAACATCCATATGAAGAGTTCTCACGCCGTCTCAAGCTCCCCGCCTCGTGTAAACAACTTAGAAAATATAGTTATAGAAGAAATTCATGAACTTTGGGCTCATATCTTGATTTAAACCAAAACTTAACTCATTTGTCACAACATACCTCAACCAGGTTTCTCGGCAGAAATCCACCCTTCCTACACATTCTATTTTTCTTCTCTATTATTCCTATCACCACAATCTTCCCCTTCCCTCACTGAAATCATATTAAAAGGCCCTTAAGGAAGCTCGTAAATGAAGTTCAAGCTTTCGACACAATTAATCTCCTACTACGACTACCTTGAACGAAAAATGCACAAATTCGTGACGAATGCCAAAACAGAAATAGGAGGAAGGAAAAGAATTTTTAGAATAGTGCAAAAGAGGGTTTAAACTTGCCAATTTTTACCCAGAGGTTCAGNAAGGTTCAGACTGTAGCCCACGGCTCCCAGAACCTCCGCATAGCCTCATAGAATGCTCTCTGGATCACGTTTGGCAGAATCATCCATCGAGTGAAACTAAACAGGGATAGGAAAAAAAAAAGAAATGCAACATTTTATCTTATCTCCNGAGGTTCAGACCGTAGCCCACGGCTCCCAGAACCACCGCCTAGCCTCATAGAATGCTCTATGGATCACGTTTGGTAGAATCATCCATCGAGTGAAACTAAACAGGGATAGGAAAAAAAAAAGAAATGCAACATTTTATCTTATCTCCCTTTAATTCTCAGTGATTCGACCAATCCAGCCATTGCATACACGGTTAAGTGCGGTGTTCGACTGACTATAGCGGAGATACATGATTAAGAAGAAGATTAGGATTAATTAAAGGTTAAATTAAGTTAATGATCATATAACTTCTGAATTTTATATCTCCCAATTCATTTAAAATTCATGCATAGTTCATTATATCGAATTGATCGATTTCATGTGTAAAATTTTATAAACCTATTTTAATTAGAATTCAGGGATGCACAAAAATTTTGGGTACATTTTAAAAATTGCCAAACTTTACCCGTTTTGTCCAATTTTTGAGTTTGGATGAAAGATGAGAAGAAGAATCCAATATCAAAAAGAAAAAAAAAAACACTGGATTTGATTTTAATTTTTTTGGGTGAAGAATAAATGTGATGCTAGGATTTGAAATTACTTGAAAATTTCAAATTTGAATGTCTAAATTTTCGTAGGAAATTTTTGTAAATAATTGTTGAGTTTTGATATTCTTTTTCAAAATATATTTGGAGAGTAGGTCATGTGGAAATATAATCTAACACCAGACCTTTCATGGAAACTTTCAAATCTTAAAAAAAATTAAGAAAAAAATATATTAATGATAAAAAATATATCTAGACTAATTATGTATCTTTCACCAATTTTTAAGGTGTACAGGTTGATAAAAAACTCAGTATAATTACGTCAAAACTAACCCTAGCTTTGGTCAACCACTAATGTTGGCTTTTTAGCTAGAGTTTTCTAGAATAAAACTTGGAGAAAATTTTTGAAGATGTAGAAAGCTACATGGAAAAATTCTCATTGTAAAAAAAAAAAAACAATTTAAACAAAAAAAGAAAAAAATTCAGATAAATCAAAACTAATCACTCATCAAACTAATAGGGTGATAGAAGATCACCAAATCTACATTTTTTTTAAGCTGGCCACCGAGACTTCAAGCTTTGGATAAATTTCAATTGTTTTTTTTTTCACAATCAACCTTCATTTATTTGATAAAAAATAATAGATAAATAGCTCTTCACAATAACACAAATATAATTATGAAAAAAGAGAAAGGAAAGAGGGGACCCCTTTAAGCTTGGAGGCTCTAAGAAAATATTAAATTAATTAATTAATAATCTCTTTCATGATGAAAAATTTTTCCCTCAAAATTTAAAAATTTATACTCCATTTAAATTGGAATTTTATGATTTTACATAAAGTTCATAATATTAACACTAAATATGATCTCTGCAAAATGAAAAAAAAAAAAAATTACATAAACAAGAGCTATATATTTGTGAAGGGTGGCAAACTATTTGCCTTTTGAGTAGAATTGTATGGTGATGCCACTACTAATGATGGAGATAGAGCTTTTTTACCTTCTATTACCAAATAATAAACTTTCACACTCTACATTCATGTTTCTATACAAATAGCCTCAATCTCAATTTATATGTATCTTTTTCCTTATGATTAATATATCTCTATGTGTGTGTGATCATTAAAAAAACACTTAAATTATGGGACCTTAACATCATTTAAACATTAAAAATAATTATCTATAGTTGTTAAAGACTAATTAAAATACTCTTTTTGATTCAATTATATCATCATGATCTTCTTACCTTCTCCAAGAAGAAATTTAATAGAAAAAAAAAAAGGAAAAATTGAAGAAATTAGCAATGTCCAAATGGGGAAATATAAGGATGCATATGAGGTTGCTTGAAATATTGTTATTGTTTCAAGTTCGATATATATTTAATTTTCTTTAGTGTAATATAATCTAAAGTTCAATTTATTTTATATTTTNCGAACAATTTTTGACAGCCCTATCGGTCGCTCTCTTGGACTGATATGGATAGCGTATTGGTGGACTCCAGGATCACCAATGGCGATGGCATCTCCTACTCTTCCACTCGAGCTCCTCCGTTGCCCTAAGCCAAGCTCCCGGTATGGGAGAACAACAAATCACAGATTCAGCAGGNTCGGTCGCTCTCTTGGACTGATATGGATAGCGTATTCGTGGACTCCAGGATCACCAATGGCGATGGCATCTCCTCCTCTCCCACTCGAGCTCCTCCGTTGCCCTAAGCCAAGCTCCCGGTATGGGAGAACAACAAATCACAGATTCAGCAGGGGTGGCCTCTACCTCAAGATTGCGTCCTCTTCTCAGTCTTCCTCCCCTTCCGAAGCCAGCGCCGAGACCGCGGGTTCTTGCGTCACCTTGGGGCTCTCACTCTTCTCCAAAGGAAGGGTATCGTTTTCAAACTTCTCATGTTATTTATATTATTACTTACTGAGATGCCCAGATGTTACTTAAGCTTCTCTTCTGTTCATGGCAGTAATTTCTGTGATTAGTTGGAGTGAGACAATTACCGTTTATGGAGTGTAATTGATAGTTTATTTAAGCTCTTGTAGGTGACCATTGTGATGAATACCTTCTGTTCTTGGTTATTGGATAATACATGATTAACTTACGAATTACATCNTTGAGATTCCCAGATGTACTTGAGCTTCTCTTCTGTTCATTGCAGTAATTTCTGTGATTAGTTGGAGTGAGACAATTACTGTTCATGGAGTGTAATTACAATTGATAGTTTATTTAAGCTCCTGTAAGTGGCCATTGTGATGAAAACCTTCTGTTCTTGGTTATTGGATAATACATGATTAAATTACGGATTACATCTTGGGCTTGCAAGTTTGAGTCACTAAAAATTAATGTTGCCTGTTAACAATTAGTTTACTTAAAAACTGTTTGGAGTTTAGTCTGGTCGTTTCTGTAAACATAAACCTGGCTGACAAATTGTTGCTTACTAAAAGAGATTTTTACTCCTAGGAATTAAGTTAATCTGCTTTCAGAAAAGGTATGGGCTGTTTGGTAGCAGAATTTACATAGGATTTATTGTAAATCCTACCAAATGGTCTAATGCATCAAAATAAATCCTATCAATTTCTAAATCCCTTGTTACCTTCGTTTCACTATAAATTCCAAGTTTGTTAAATGTAATAGCTCAACAGATTAATGGATTTATGTTCGTTGCAAATAGCATCCTGCATCCTTTTGTTGTGATATCCCTCTCCCTCACCACATTGTACCTATCCCATTGATGCCTTCCACATTGACCTTCTTGTCACAACTTCCTTGCCTCTTTTTGGTCAAGGGGTTGAGGCAAGAATCAACAGCAAGAGTCAACAACATCACTACTGAGCTCCTATCGTTACTCCCTCATTCTTTTTTCATCAAGGGGTTCTAATAGGACTGGAAGGGAGTTGAGTGCAGTAATATTGTGAAATTAATTTAATATTTAATATTAATTAGTTAAAAGATATTGAGTTAAATAATTTAATATTATTTTTTATTCACATTGATTAAATAATTCTTAAATCTAATTAATTTTTTATATTCTTGATTAATGATTAATATAAAATACTGTAATAAACTAATTATAATTTGATTAGTATAAATAGGACCTTGTTTAATTAGCTTAGTGAATCACTAATTAATGATTAATTGAGATGTTGTCTTATGCTCATGTTGATTTAATTAGCTAAATTTAATAACATATCACAATCATATCAATCCTAAAGTTCTGAAATAAATTGCCTAACAGTTAAGCTAGATTTAATGAGATTTAACTCCTATTATTCAAAATAAGATGCAGGATTTAAATCACATAGGATTTACTAAATTTATATCTGTAGGGTTTAATAAATCCCACTAAGTCCTAATTGCAGCCAAACAGCTTGTACAATTCCTTCGTTATGGAAGAAAAGTTTGTGTTGATTTCTTGTGTAGAACAACAATTTGAAGTTAATGAGGTGTCTAATGATGATCAATGGAAAAGAAAATAGAACAACTTCGAATTGTTTAGTCTGATGACAAAGAGTTTCTTGATGCCAAATAAGCCGGCATTTTGATCTCAGGCAATGGCTATATGGGAGTAGTAGGAATAACATTATCAATCACAACCTTGATCCGAATATCAAGCATAGTACTCAACTATATAACTTGTTTTTGTGTTGCATCAATAGGAGCAACAAGAATTGACTTCCAAGATTCAACAACAAGTGGTTAGGCTTCTCAAATTTATGTTGGTGATTGATTCAAGAATTGTTAATGTTGTTGTCACTCAACACCTTATGTTCTATGTAATTTTTTCTATATGAAAGCACCGGATACGGATGTTAGAAATTGAGCGTTTGGAGTTCATGAATATTAAGACAGCTAAGAGAGAGATTTTGAATGCAGATAGCCGATGTGATAAAAAATTATAAAAATCTACAATTTTATAATGGAATGATCTTGTAAATCTATGCCCATTGTGGCGAGCAGAAGAAATATTTCACTGTCCTCAAGAGCAAAGTATAGAGATTGCTATTCTTTTAAGGATAATAAAAAAAATTTGATTGTGTTTATAGTTTCAAGTTGCAAGGAACATTGAATATAAAGAAAATATGAATGAAAGTCATGGGAAGAAAATTCCATACATTCCCTCAATTAAGTTTTTTATAAATACCTTGAGGAGGCATTTTTGAAAAACTAGATTATTGCATTCCCTAATGATTGGGTTTTTCCCTTTGACATTAATAGATAGTTGAGTACAATCACATCTTTTTGTAGTATTGTTTTCTAGCAATAAAAATCTTTGTGACTATCTAGTATGAGGTAACTTATTCTTTTTACGGATCTAAAACTTTAGTTGCGGTTTGGTAGAGTTGGCTATCTTTCTAGTTTTGGGTCGATAGATGGCAATGGACTTGTTGGGTACTTTTGTTTTGTGTTTGTGTGCTTGCACGTGCACACATGTGTCATTGATAATTGGGGCACATGTATTTCATTGCTATTTTGGGCTCCTTTTTTACCATCATTTATCTTGAATTTTAATATCGAGAAGAAAATAACTTCACATTTATTAAATGGCTCAAAATTCAGTTTTCAAGGGATGAGATGGAACTTGTGTCGTGGTTCAAGCTGAATGATTTGTTACATATTGGTGTTGACTCGATACTGAATCGATGTTTTCTATTTGATAATTACAATGTGATATACCTTTTAGATTTTGTAAATTTTGAAACTTTTGAGGGTGTTGTTGGTTGTTCAGTGTCTCTTAATGAACTTTTTTTACTAAGAAACATCTAATTGCTGGTAAATATTTAATATAAAACAGTTTATGAAACATTTATAAAAAAAATAAAAAACAATTTACAACACAACAGTATGAAAAAAAGTTATTGAAGTAGTTTTCTTTATCCATAACATTATTTTGGGACATTGATAACAAAATTATTTTTTGTTGTTGCAAGAATAAACATTGTAGGTTTTCTCGTTAGTCACTGTCAAGCTACCCTTTTTTAGAAATTCAAATTATTGATGTCATAACTTGTCCCGGGGGCTTAAAGTTTTCTAAGACAGGAACAAAGTCAGATGATGAAATTAGAATTTACTTACTAATTTTAAATCCAAAGTAAAAAAAAATCATTAATGATTAAAAATTAAATTAAACATAAAATAAATTTATTTTTCATTTATTGACCTCGTTTTTTATACATATTTCCTCAACTATTATTTATTTTTAAACAAAAAACTTGGCTACAAAAGTCAATGAAAACGTAATGAAAAATTAGAATATGCTTATTAGTAAAAATTACTATAAACCATTATGAGAGCATTATGTATATATGTATGACAATTCACTTATTTAAATATGATTGTTCATGATATTTCAAAGCCTTCAATGAATCTTACCATATCAATTACATATGTGTGTATTTGTGTGTGCACGTATCAATATCAATAACAAATTTCAATATATTTGCATGGGTATTTTTAGCATCTACAACTAGCATCATAACTGGATGAACTTCATCATAATCAACATGCACATGCTTATATCATTTATATATTTATTTCATTCAATTCAATATAGTGTATATACTTAAAATAATATGTAATTGTAATATTATTAAGACTATATTCTTTATCACGATGTGACCAGCAAATAAAATATCATGTAAATCAGAATAAAATTGTGTGAATATATTTTAGTAACCATCAATGAAATTGGTTTAGAAGAAATAAAAAAACAACAACTATAATTTAAAAGTAAGAGTACTCACTTCAATCTCTGATGACTCCCTTGCATATCATTTTATTAGCTTTTCTTCAATGAATATTTATAACTAGGTTAATCTTACTTTTTAAAGAAGTATTGCCAATTTATTATAGGTTAATCTTACTTTTGAAAAGTAATTTGTCTTTATTTATCTTTAATGCATTATATATAAATTGCCATTTTATTTTAAATCATTTAAGCTTTTTCTTCAAATAATAATAATATTATTTACTNAACGATATGACCAACAAATAAAATATCATGTAAACCAGAATAAAATTGTGTGAATATATTTTAGTAACTATCAATGAAATTGGTTTAGAAGAAATAAAAAAAACAACTATAATTTAAAAGTAAGAGTACTCACTTCAATCTCTGATGACTCCCTTGCATATCATTTTATTAGCTTTTCTTCAATGAATATTTATAACTAGGTGTGTAAAGAATTATTGTCAATTTTTTATAGGTTAATCTTACTTTTTAAAAGTAATTTGCCTTTATTTATCTTTAATGTATTATATATAAATTGCCATTTTATTTTAAATCATTTAAGCTTTTTCTTCAAATAATAATAATATTATTTACTATTAATTTGATATTAATCAATTTGTCATAATTTAATTATTATGATTCTTATTACTATTTAAAATTTTATCAATTTATTTTTAACATCTTGCGAGTTAATATTGAAAATTAACTTTTAAAAAAGTCATTAAAATTTTAATTTTCCAAATTAATACACAACATATTATACTCATTTAATTATTACTTTACTAGATATTATTATTATTATTATCGCATAACCTCTCGCTAAATATGAATTTTATTAATATTCTATTTCGAAAATTATTTTGCTGTCGGAATGGTTAAGAAACTAAAATTCCATTTAACTGATAACTTCTAATGCTCCAAATATTTAATTTGTCTTGTTACATAAATATTGATTTCACTAAGCNACTAAATATGAATTTTATTAATATTCTATTTCTAAAATTATTTTGCTTTAGGAATGGTTAAGAAACTAAAATTTCATTTAACTGATAACTTCTAATGCTCCAAATATTTAATTTGTCTTGTTACATAAATATTGATTTCACTAAGCTATCCTAAATCCTATAACTTTTAGATAAAATAAAATTAAAATATTTAAAATAAAAATACCTAATTTCAATTGGAGGCTGCTCTAATTTTCGAGCACAAATACAAACTTGATCAATTGAGTTATCGTCGTCTTCATCTACGCTTGCATGAAACTGCCTGAACCATGTTACCTTTTGCTCGCTCAACCTAAAATTAATCTCAGTTTGGGGTGTAATTGAGCTGTGCTTGAGCGAGACTAGTGCTTGTTCGTGTTGAAATGACTCGTGAATTGTCTATTTGTGTTCGACTCGATTCAAACTCGTTTGTTTGAATTAACATTATGTTTGGCTCGGATTAAAACTTTGAAAATTAATTTTTTTATTTTAAAACACTTTGGAAGGAACAAAAAGTATAATACATCTTTGCTTAACACATGAAGCTGAAAACGTTTGATTTTCTTACCTTCGTTNTTACACTTGCATGAAGCTGCCTGAACCATGTTACCTTTTGCTTGTCTCAACCTAAAATTAATCTCAGTTTGGGGTTTAACTGAGCTGTGCTTGAGCGAGACTAATGCTTGTTCGTGTTGAAATGACTCGTGAATAGTCTATTTGTGTTCGGCTCGATTCAAACTCGTTTGTTTGAATTAACATTATGTTTGGCTCGGATTAAAACTTTGAAAATTAATTTTTTATTTTAAAACACTTTGAAAGGAACAAAAAGTATAATACATCTTTGCTTAACACATGAAGCTGAAAACGGTTGATTTTCTTACCTTCGTTTTTACATTTATACTAGATTAATAATCGAATTTCTCTTGATGTCCCTATGTGGAATTAAAATAAATGCAGGAAACAGTTGGCATGCTCATCAAGTTGGTTGAAAATTTTAGGGTTACATACATACCACCAATTTCTTATGTATTTGCATATGTAACACCTTAGTGTAGCAAGCAGGGTGAGATTTTTGAGAAAACTCTGTACATTACCACCCAATTCTCATGTATTTTACTGATCTAACATCTCAATTTTCTTTTTTATATACCCCAAGTCTTTGATATCATATCAAAGATATTATTATTTTAACTTTTATATATTTATTATTTATTATTTAATTAATTTGAGCTAAAATGAGCTGAACATGAGTGAACTAAAGTTTGTTCGTGCTCGGCTCATTTATGAGTTGAGCTAAAAAAAAATGTTCATGTACGAATCGTTGGCTTAACAAACCACAAGCTACTTAGTGAGTGGAACATAAGCGACAAGCTTTTATTGACAACCCTAATCGTAATCAATCATACGATTGCTATTGCTCTCGAGAACGCGCACAAACTAAACTTTTGCGTCAATAAAATGCTCGATTTTAATCGAGGTCTTGAGGAGGGACACCCGCGCGATCGTCTCTTCAATTGGAAGGTGATAGTCGCTTGTCACTATTTTTGAGTTTGTGACTAAAATCGTCGTTCATCTTGCTTAGGCTCTTGCCAGGCTTTTCTGCCTTTTTCTTTGTACGTCGTTGAGTCGTCGTTGTAGGTATTCAAACACAGGCCTGAAGTCACCCTGACATTGTTTGCACGTGCTCGTGGTCAGTCGTCACTGCTATTGTATCTACTCTAGCTTACCCCTGTCGTGTTCACCCAATTCTCCCTATAAGAGCTCGATTCAAACTCTTTGACACGTAACGGTTGCATTACGAGGAAATTAAATCGGTCGTTTCAACTGAAATGTATTTTTTTACTTCAAAACTATATTTGTTATCATAACCCTCCACTTTTCCGCACATATAATTTCCACAATTTTGTCATTTATTGAGTTTCCTCATGAACTTTACCTAATTGGTTTTTTTTGGGTGCAATTATTTCTCGGCTTTGTTTGTACAATTTACTTGTCTATTTAGTATTTGGAAATGGTACTTGTAGGTAAAGGATGCTCTTGTACAGTTTGAAACTGCACTTACTTTGAATCCAAATCCAATGGAAGCTCAAGCCTCACTTTATAATAAAGCCTGCTGCCATGCGTATAGGTACTTGCATCTTGATGTTTATTCTTTTGTAATGATGCTGCTATTTATGATATTTTTGATTTTCTTAGAATTTAAAGTATATCACCGTCTGAATTAATCAGTGACATGGATTGATATTTGTACAGAGTTTTTTCCTTTCATTGTGCTAATTGTTTTATGCTTCTCTCTTATTGTTTATTAATGCCCACGTTTTTTGGTAAGGATAGCATTTTATCAAATGCCAATTTGATCGAAGATTGAGAGGAAGAGTGACAACATTCTATGGCTCCTAAAAGGTGTTTAAGAAACGGATTTAGCGGGGAGGTCTTTGTAGGATAGCAAGGGAAGGAGAATATGGGAGGTCAACAGCGTTTGGAAGGGGATAAGCGATGTTCGTCAGCTGCCCAACTGAAAACGGCCAAGGGAACCATGAATGACGATGTACAGATGGTTTTATAAAAGGTATCCTACAGCAGATTGTTGACTCAACAATTGCATGTACACTTATAATTAATATCGAACTCGAAGGTGCTACGACGAAGAGCTTAGAACTAACATTGCGGGCAACACGATCATTTTCAACAGCAAAACATGTCTACACCAGCTAAACCATTTATTAGAAATTAAATAACAAATCATAGGACTTCAAGGTTGTTTTTCTAGTGCAACATAAATCTTCAACTTCTCTTTAAACCTTTGTATAACTCTGTTGTACAATCTAAGCCTTACTCATTTTAGAATTATGTGGTTGTCGTTCGTCACAGCCTAAATCCTCCCAAGCTATTTGTGTGATCCTTTTACACGAATGTAAGTCTTAATTAATAAAAACGACAGGATGAAACATTTANAAAAATGTGAAATCAAAGTGACCCCATATTTTTCATGGTTTAAATGAAAGAGTACTATACATCAAAATTTGTATCTATCCCGAAAGATAAATACAAGACTTGAGGATGAGACTTGATCAAATAAAATAAGAAATATATGACATCCGTTTGGTCTGCGAAAATCATTTTATTTGCCGACAAGTTCCCCTATTTAATACGAAAAATTAAATATGGTTTATATTAAACTAGTTCGGAAAAGCTTCCTATAAGGGCAAACCTCTACAGTTAATTACATCTTAGATAGTCGAATTCACCTAAAAAAACTCTCGATAAAAATCAGAAAATATTATCTTCAAAGAGGTCAAAAGAATAAGACTTTTCAACGAAATCAGACAAAGAGGTGTGAAAGGAGAATGACTCAAATTTGAAACATTTATTGTAGAATCCAAAGGATGAAGAACTTGGGGATGTGATAGATCCGGATGAGAACCTCGGTGATTTCCCAGTCTATCTTATTGTTTGGCTTCGGTTTTGAGGAGAAATTATTTAAATGTTTTATCATGTCAATTTTATTAATTAGGGCTTACATTCGTGTAAAAGGATCACACAAATAGCCTGAAAGATATGAGGATTTAGGTCGTGACGAACGACAACCTCGGAATACTAAGACGAGTTAAGGCTTAGATTGTACAATAGAGCTGTACAAAGGCTTAAAGAGATGTTGAGGATTTATGTTGCACTAGACAAATCCTATGACTTGTTGTTTAATTTGTAAGGAATGGTTCAACTGATGTAGACATGTTTTGCTCTTAAAAATGGTCGTGTTGCTCACAATATTAGTTGCAAGCTCTTCGTCGTAGCACCTTCGAGTTCGATATTAATTTTAAGTGTACATGCAATTGTTGAGTCAACGATCTGCTGCCGGATACCTTCTATAAAACCAACTACTGGTCTCTACTCTAAGGCATAGTGTGAAAGAAACAGTAGCAGACATAAGTAAAAGAAAGCAGTGACAACATAGTGTATATAGGAGCAGTAAAACTTGCAGTATAGGAAAACAGTAGAATGTACAGTAAGCAAGAACAATAAAGTGTGTTGTAAAGTAAAACACTGTAAATGTAAAACAAACCTGTATACCTAGGAGTCCCGCTGCTCCTTAAGTGTGATTGATGTAGCAGGTATAAGTGTAGTAACAGGATTTAAGAAACGAGCTAGCACACATTGTATAAGTAAAAAGTGAGCAACAAAAAGAAACACCACCTGAAAAAATTCGAGGAAAAAAAGTGGCAAATGACCCACAACGGAAAAAGTTGAGAAAATCGGTAAATGACCCACGACGGAAAACCCAAAAAAAGCTATCGAAAACACAGGGAGATCCCAGAAAAAAAACAAGTGCTTTACCAAAAGCTCCAATAACACGAAAAATCCGAAGAGAGAAAACCGCAAGCACTCGGGTCGGGGCTAGGCTCAGATAATATATATTTATACTCGAGGGACGTCGAAGGTTACTATCGGTCACCTGAATGTATAGTGCCCTTAGCCCGGTATCGGTAATCGACAAGTGGACAACCAACTATAATATATTTAAAATTTGTATTTTAGCATGCACATGAATTTCAGGTATACAAAAAGAAATTGCATCAATTTTGTAATAAAAAATATTTTTATAAATATTGTATATGTTCTTATCATGTCTGTTCTTATCAGTTTTAAAAATTATAGTTGTCTACGAATCGATCATGCCGTCGGGCGTAAGACCGCTAACAAACTAAGAAGGTACGGGTCCCCCGCTAGTCTTGTGTCGGTGAATGATATTATCATCCTACAATTCATCGGGTCCCTGGATTGGGTTCTGATGTCGTAGGATGAAATATCATTCCGCTCTACCACCGGTGTGCCTTTGTCATCACCGCTCTAAGCCTCAAAACAAAACCAACCTACTCGCGACCTTGCTTGATGGTTTCATATATAGCAAAAAACTATATATGCGCACCTATGCATCGGACATAAGCACCTAAGACCCGAACCAAGAAGCAAAGAAATAAACCAAAAAGCAAGAAAATAAAAGAAAGAAGACTAACTCATTTCCAAAATCACATTAGGAAAGAAGGACTAAAACGGTAGGAGAGTTAGTCTAAAAACATTCAATTGGCGGGATTTCTCAAATAGGTGAAGAGGTGGAGCACACTCCCCGGGCAGCCATGAAACACCCCAAAATGCACAAATTATAAACCTCCAAATCGATTCTGAATTTTGCCAAACATCAAAAGATCTTTCTTCTTTTCTTTCTCTTTTTTTATTGCAATCAATTCGGCCCGCAAGATTAGACCTCAAAATATCTCCAGACTTTTAACAAATCATTCCTCAAAAGGGGAAATGAATACTTCCAAGCAACAAAGGTTGAATTATGGATTTCATAGAGATTAACACATCCAATTCTGTTTCAAATTAAAGCTTCCATGAGGTATGAGTTCCACGCAACACAAGGGAACCCAACAGGTTTTCTCGGGTAGGATCAGTAGGGAGGGACAAGAGAGGCAACCACCTCTCACAACACAAGCCATAGAGCCTCAAAATTACACTTCCAAGGCCTCACGGGTAAGGAGAAGCTAAGAGGAGCCACCACAATCACCCAA
>JXCR01098708.1:30286-54815 GCA_002079205.1 Phalaenopsis hybrid cultivar
TAGGTGAAATGTCTCCTAAACCCAACCTTATGAAAATTGATAGAGGCATAAGATTAATACTTCCCCCTAAATCACATAAAGATTTTCCAAAAAATCTTTTTCTAATAGCAGAATGAACAATAAAACTACCAGGATCTTTAAGTTTTTCAGGAAGCTTATTCCAAATTATAGCGCTATAGTCTTCACTAAGTGCAACAACTTCATTTTCTAAAAGCTTCCTCTTATTATTAAGTATNGAAAAATCTTTTGCTAATAGCAGAATGAACAATAAAACTACCAGGATCTTTAAGTTTTTCAGGAAGCTGATTCCGAATTATAGCGCTATAGTCTTCACTAAGTGCAACAACTTCATTTTCTAAAAGCTTCCTCTTATTATTAAGTATATCCTTCATAAACTTCACATAGCTTGGCATTTGTTCTTAGGCTTCAACAGATGGAATGTTTATAGTTAATTTCCTCAATATTTTTAAAAATTTTTACAATTGGTTATCTTTGTTTTTCTACTTCAATCTTTGAGGAAATGAAGGTGGTGGTCTTTTTATAGTAAATTTCATTGGTTTCATAGGACATTCTAACTCAGAATGAAAATCATCACGAGATTTTTTCATTTTCCACCTCATATTTTTCATTTTCAACTNATTTCATTGGTTTCATAAGACATTCTAACTCAGAATGAAAATCATCACGAGATTTTTTCATTTTCCACCTCATATTTTTCATTTTCAACTTCCACTTCTTTTTGAACATTGGTTTCCAATTCTTTTCCTCTTCTCAGTTGAATAGCCTTAATTTTCTCTTTGTTATGATCTTTAGGATTTACTTCAACATTACTAGGCAACGTCCCTGGAGGTCTATTGTTAAGTGCAGTAGCAATACATCCCAACTGATTTTCCATGTTTCTAATTATAGCTCCTTGACTTTGTAATTGACTTCCTATTTGCAATATTAATTTTTCCATTGACAATTTCTTCTCCTTACTCTAAAAATTACTATTAAAACCTAGAGGGTAATAAAGTTTATAAGTTGGCTTTCCTTGCTGTTGGAGTTTTTTAATGGTTTCGCAGCATGGTTCCTCAATTCAGATTTGCAGCATTAGAGTTATTGTTACTCATACTGAAATTTGGATGATTTTTCCAACTAGGATTATAATAATTGGAATAAGGATTGTTAGAATGATTATTTATTTCATTTTAAATCTTATAAGAAGATTGAGATTCTATCATTTGTCCCAATGAGTTTTCCTCAAGCACATGTGGTGTTTGAGAAGAAGATATAGTAGTTATTTGGGCAGTTAATATTAATATTACATCATAATCATGAATACTAGCTACTCTTTTTAAATTTACCCTTTCAAAGGGCCATTAAAAATTATTGGTAGCCATCTCCTCAATAAATAAATACGCTTCATTAAATGGTTTAGACATTAATGATTTACCAGCAGTAATGCCAATTATCAATCTAAGAAATCCAACCAATCCATCATAGAAAGTTTAAATTATTAACCAATCTAGAAATGCATGGTGTGGACACTCCTTAAAGAGATCTTTAAATCTTTCCCAAGCTTCATAAATTAATTCCCCTTTAAATTGACAAAAAGTTGTAATATCATTTCTCATCTTAGAGCTTTTAATGGTTAAAAATATTTAGATAAATATTTTTATGATAAGTCTTCAAAGGTTCTGATAGATCCAGGAGCTAACGAGTTTAACCACATCTTAGCTTTATCTCTTAATGAAAAGAAAAAATTCNTCCAAGCTTCATAAATTAATTCCCCTTTAAACTGACAAAAACTTGTAATATCATTTCTCATCTTAGAGTTTTTAATGGTTAAAAATATTTAGATAAATATTTTTATGATAAGTCTTCCAAAGTTCTGATAGATCCAGGAGCTAACGAGTTTAACCACATCTTAGCTTTATCTCTTAATGAAAAGAAAAAATTCTAAGTCTGAAGATATCATTTGACAATCCATCAAATTTAAATGTAGCTCACAATTCTAGAAAACTAGCAAGTTATAAGTTAGGATCTTGATTCAGTGTTCCCCCAAACTAATTATTTTCTACGATTTGGATAATAACAAGTTTAAGCTCAAATGAATTGGTAGCTAAAACAAGGTTTTATATACTTAAATGAATTTCATTTGCAATAGGATTAGCATAATCTCTTAAAGGTCTCTGATGATATTTATTTTCATTTCCAAAATTATGTAAATTGCAAGATATTTTGCTAAAACTATTTATTTCTTTTTGTTGCTTTCAAATTTTTCAAATTTTTCTTTCTAACTCAGAATCTTAAGGTACTAAATTTTCAAATCTTAAACCACGCATAAACAAATACAATATGTAATTAAAATAAGCAAACACACTAAAATATGAAAATATTCAAATTAAACTACAATAAGATTTTGATTTCAAATAAAATATTTTAAATTATGTAGTAATTTATCGTTATTTTTATTACTTCCCCGACAATGGCACCAAAAACTTGATGCAAGAGTTTATTGTGTGTAGCTTCTGTAAATATTTTTTCAATATTATAAAACAAACACGACAACACTAATAATAAATTTGCAAGTCAATCCCAATAAAAATAACTTTAGAAAAAAAATTTTATCTTTTAAAATTTTTAAACTACCAAACCCGTAATAATAACACAAGTATACGTATCGATCAAGTAATAAATGGCTCGAATGGAGTCCTAAGTATCAATCCCACAGGGAAGTTGGAAATTCTAATAAATATAATATAAAACACAAAATTCAAATTACAAAACTTAAGTACAAAATTCAAATCTAAAGTAATTGAGTGTATGCTAAATAAAATACAGTGAAAAGAACNGGTTTATAAGTTGGCTTTCCTTGCTGTTGGAGTTTCTTAATGGGTTTGCAGCATGGTTCCTCAATTCAGATTTGCAGCATTAGAGTTATTGTTACTCATACTGAAATTTGGATGATTTTTCTAACTAGGATTATAATAATTGGAATAAGGATTGTTAGAATGATTATTTATTTCATTTTAAATCTTATAAGAAGNTTGTGCCAAATAAGAGCAATCCAATTTTTTACTCTCTTTCAAGTGCATAAAGAATATTGACTAATCCAGAGTTTGGTCTCTAATTTCATGGTTAGGTTAGGAGGANGTTCAAAGAAAGAAAAAACAGTTGCAGACTTTTTGATTCAATAGAAGAATCATTAGTCCTCCCAAAAAAAAAAGCTACACTAACAACAAAAAGTTTGCCAAGACATAGACCCCAGCTAGCATGGAGTGCAAAAACTGNTTGATTAAAAAGGGGGTTCAAAGAAAGAAAAAAACAGTTGCAGACTTTTTGATTCAATACAAGAATCATTAGTCCTCCCAAAAAAAAGCTACACTAACAACAAAAAGTTTGCCAAGACATAGACCCCAGCTAGCATGGAGTGCAAAAACTGAAGATAGAGAGCGGGAAAGGAAATCCATAGTAGGCAGTAAAAAGTCACTTTAGATCTTGGTTAGCAATTCTGAAATATGGGACCTTAATCCTGTCACCCTGCAGTAAAAACTGAAGGGTATGGGGGAGGGGAGACAGCAACAGATAACTCTTTTAAATTGTAACCTTGTCTGGTAAGCCAATTTGCTGGCCGGTTGCCCTCTCTATAGATAAAAGTATATTATGCTTTTAACTGTGAGGAAATTTCTCTATTCTTTTTTGTCCAATAAGTTAGGTGCCAGGGTGTAAGCTCCTCATCCCTCAGTATCTTCATTACAGCAGCAGAATCCACTTCTAACCATAAGTTGTACCAGCTAGACATTTTGGCAATTTTAAAAGCTCAANACAATTCTGAAATATGGGACCTTGATCCTGTCACCCTGCAGTAAAAACTGAAGGGTATGGGGGAGGGGAGACAACAACAGATAACTCTTTTAAATTGTAACCTTGTCTGGTAAGCCAATTTGCTGGTCGGTTGCCCTCTCTATAGATAAAAGTATATTATGCTTTTAATTGTGAGGAAATTTCTCTATTCTTTTTTGTCCAATAAGTTAGGTGCCAGGGTGTAAGCTCCTCATCCCTCAGTATCTTCATTACAGCAGCAGAATCCACTTCTAACCATAAGTTGTACCAGCTAGACATTTTGGCAATTTTAAAAGCTCAATAGACAACCACTAATTCAATATTCTCAAGCTTAAGGGATTGATAGGACCTTCCTGGTGTCCTCTGTGTTACAAAGCTGAAGAGTCAATTACCCATCTCTTCTTTCAATGTATGTTTACAAAAAGGGTCTGGTCAGAATTTGTTCAAGATCTAAAGATAAATCTCTTAAATCAGGATTGGGTTTCCCTTTTTGATTGCTAGAATACTTTGGACAAAGTCAATTTGAGCACCATCCCTTTTGTGGTAACTTGGTTTATTTGGATGGCCATAAATAAAGCCAAATTTGAGGAATGCACTCCAAATGCACATCTAACTGTGTTACATTGTAAAACATTCTTAACAAAGCTGATCAAACTTAAGGGATTCCCTGAAATTTTCTATAACACCAGTCCTTCTACACAAAAAATAGTTAAGATATCCAAAGTCTTCTGGATTAAACCTACTCACCAGTGGATCAAAGCTAACATAGATGGGAGCTATAATGGGCAAGGAACAAATTTTTTTTCTACAGCCTTATGAATGCCTAAGATGCACTTGAAATTGAAACAGCTGCACTTTTGTGGGCACTACATACTGCTATTCAGATGAAATGGTTTTATTTAATGGTTGAAACTAATTGTTCCTTACTTATCCAGCTGATTGAAGGATCCTTATCTCCTCTCTAGCACATACTAAAATTGCTCAAACCCATCCAAGAATTTAAAAAACTATGCCAACTTCAGCTCAAGTTCAATTACAGAGAAGGCAACAAACTAGCTAACTGGCTAGCAAGAGTTGCTAGTCAGTCAGATGCCACTTTAGTCTCCACTACTCTGTCCTATCCTTTTTGTTAAAGGGTGACCTCTTACAAGTTTCCTATATCAGATCTATACTGTGTTCCTCTTCTGCAATATAATTTACCCTTCCTTTAATTTATATATATATATATATATATATATGGGAAAATGTTGTTAAACCACAACTGGCAGTGGGTATTGGCTTCAAGGATCTAAACCAACTCATTCAAATCAACCTCTGGATTAAATTTAGAGCTCAAACTTCTTTGCGGGCTAAATTCATGAGGGGCAAATATTGTAGAGACCAGCATCCCACACTTGTTTTTAGGAAAACTGGGGATTTTAAAATCTGGGGGAAGATGCTGAATATAAGACAAACTGCTGAAAAGTTATTTATTTAGGACTTAGGTAAAAGTGATATAAGTTTTGGGCTTGATACTTGGTGCCCTAAAGATTGGTTTTCCCCTATTATTAATGTCCCTAACCTTGATCTCAAAGTTGTTGATTGCTGGGTAGGTGAAGACTTGGCTATACTTAAGCTGTCAAATATTCTCCAAGCGCACTCAGTCACCAAAGTTGCTAGCATAAAAATTGATAGAAGCAAACATGATGAAACTGTTTGATAGGCTTTCTCCAACCAATGTCTTACCAAAGCTAACTACTCTAAAGTTTTCTACTTGGAGCTAATACCCTGAGGAGCTATCATATGGAACAAATTTCTATCACCTTCCATGTCCTTTTTCTGCAGGAGGATATTCTAGAACCTGCTTCCAACTGATAACATTCTTAAATTAAAATGATTAAGGGGACCTTCCGAATGCAGGCTATGTTTACAAGAGGAGGAATCACTGCCTCATCTCTTTTTTGAATGCAACTTTGTCCAACATTTATGGCACCAGCTGCTGACACATCTGAGCATTTTTAGTGAACACTTTACTTGGGACAAGCTTACCACCTGTTGGCAGACCTAACACATAAGGAATTATGCTTCTATACCTCTAATTGTTGCTTGGTTCATATGGATGGAGAGAAATAGGGCTAAATTTGAAGATAACATACCAAATACTTATAAGATTGTTAGAAACAGCCTAACATATTTACACAAGATGATCAAATTCAAAAGATTCCCTAATATTTTCAACTCTTACTATTTTGAATAGCCTGACCCTATTCAATTATATAGTGTTTACTGGAAAACTCCTGAACATAATACAGTGAAGATAAATACAGATGGAAGCTTCAATAAATCTGGAGCTGGTGTAAGGGGTGTCTACACAAATCATCTTGGAAAATGCTTACTGCATTTTTATACTCCTGTAATGGCTGTTGATGTCCTTGAAATAGAACTTATTGCTGTCTATTGGGCTCTTAATATTGCCAAAATGACTAGCTGGTATAATTTATGGTTAGAAGTGGATTCTACAGTAGCGATTAAAATATTGAATGATGAGGAGGAAGTCCCCTGACATCTTTCATATTGGATTAAAAAAATCAGAGATCTAACCTCACAGCTCAAGGTAATCTACACTTTCATATATAGGGAAGGGAACCAACCAGCCAATTGGCTAGCAAAGTAAGGTTTTAACTCAAAGGATTTCTCAGTTGTTGTTACCCCTCCCCCTACCCTTCAGTTTTTTGTTGAAGGGAGATATGCTTGAGGTCCTACATTTTAGAATTGCAAATAAAGAATAATGGAGACAGTAATGCTTCATTTGATGTTCCTCTTCCCCCTCTTTTCTATTATTTATTCCCTTCTATTTTTGGGGGTTTTTTGAGTTGTTTCTAGCTTTACATTACTGCCCTAAAGGGCAAATTGTTGTTTGTTTCTTTTTGAGAGGATTGTTAATTCCTGTATTGAATCAACATGTNGTTGTTGAGGAGTCTCCGTTTGTATTCTGTTATGTTGCCTTTTTCTCTGAGTAATTCTCCATCTCAATTCATGAATGTGATAAGAGGTGAAAAATCAGAGGATTGTGGTAGGCAATAGTGGGAATAAACAAATGAAGTATACGAGTAGCCTTCGTAAAGTGAATTTTTGCATTGATAGTTCCAAAGCATAACTCTAAAGTGAGATCACCTCAGTACAATATAAATACAGAGTAATAAATATCTAAAGAAACCTTATGAAAGCTAACTTTCAGAGAATTTTGATTGATGTACTTATTCTAGAGTTCACATCCCCCTATAATGACAAGTCCCCATTGTTAATAGCATGTTAAGTCAAGGTTATTTTCTCAGAAAGTTCAAATGTCATTATCAAGGAAAGGAATGTTGAAGTCCTATCCTAAGAGTAACAAATTTCTAAAGATTCCAAACTTTCTTAGAGTATTATTTTTTTGTTGATGGTTTAATTGAGGTTCATCATTTTGCTTCAGGTTTTGAATGTTTGTCTCTATAAAATANAAGGTAAGGTATTCATAATTTTTCACCCTTTAACAGGTCAGCTAGTATTTGTGTAGGATTAGTAGCAACAGTTACTCTTTGGGATTCAACACCTTCAATAGCTAGGTAGTTAGCTGGTTTATTTCCCTATTTGTAAAATAGTAATTGATTTGTATCTCCTTGGTGAGATGTTTTATCTTAATAATCCACTATTGGATATGCCATGGAGGTACAACAATACCTATCATATAATCAATCAGCATAGAGTAATCAACCTCAGCTTGAATTTGTGTCCATTTGTTTATGACTGCCATTTTGATGGCCCAGTAAAGAGCAGCTGTCTCAGCTTCCAAGGAATCTTCAACAATAATTGGTGCTTTGAAGAACATTATGCATTTGCCTTTGTAATCTCTGAATAACCCTCCAATTCCTGCTGTGTGGGCTGTAAAACTTCCATCAGTGTTAACTTTAAGGTGGGGATAACTGGGTTTTTTCCAGTAGACTTTAATGACTTTACTGCAAATCTGATCCTTGCTATGGTTCATCTTAAGGATGTTTGGAAACCCCTTCCAAATGATCAGCTTTTTGATATAAACAAGACAATTTGCCTCCACTGTTGTAGTNGAATTCTGAGGTAAGGTATTCATAATTTTTCACCCTTTAACAGGTCAGCCAGTATTTGTGTCGGATTAGTAGCAACAGTTACTCTTTGGGATTCAACACCTTCAATAGCTAGGTAGTTAGCTGCTTTATTTCCCTCCCTATTGGTAAAACAATAATTGATTTGTATCTCCTTGGTGAGATGTTTTATCTTAATAATCCACTATTGGATATGCCATGGAGTACAACAATACCTATCACATACTCAATCAACATAGAGGAATCAACCTCAGCTTGAATTTGTGTCCATTTGTTTATGACTGCCATTTTGATGGCCCAGTAAAGAGCAGCTGTCTCAGCTTCCAAGGAATCTTCAACAATAATTGGTGCTTTGAAGAACATTATGCATTTGCCTTTGTAATCTCTGAATACCCCTCCAATTCCTGGTGTGTGGGCTGTAAAACTTCCATCAGTGTTAACTTTAAGGTGAGGATAACTGGGTTTTTTTCCAGTAGACTTTAATGACTTTACTGCAAATCTGATCCTTGCTATGGTTCATCTTAATGATGTTTGGAAACCCCTTCCAAATGATCAGCTTTTTGATATAAACAAGACAATTTGCCTCCACTGTTGTAGTATTCACCTTATGCTCTTCATGCTTGTTTTTGTTCCTTGCTTTCCAAATGAACCAGGCTATGATGAAAGGGATTGTACATAGTTTAACTTTTTTCCAGCCTGATCAGTAGTTCTTAAGTTATTCCCATCCCAAGTTGATAGTGTTGATGTGGAAATTAATTGTCAGGGATCCCCAAACCTTCCTTGAGAAGTCACACTGGAAAAAAAGATGAGTAGCTGTCTCATCACTGTTCTGGTAGAGATAGCATTTTGAAGGCCCCTTCAAGCTCTTTAACATGAGAATATCATCAGTAGGGATTAAGTTATTCAACACTATCCAAGAGAAGAAATCCATAGAGGGGGATAGGAATTTGTTCCACAAATTTTCACCCCAAGAGGTTTCCTCCCAGGTGAACAGCNAGGTAGAGATAGCATTTTGAAGGCCCCTTCAATCTCTTTAACATGAGAATATCATCAGTAGGGATTAAGTTATTCAGCTCTATCCAAGAGAATAAATCCATAGAGGGGGATAGGAATTTGTTCCACAAATTTTCACCCCAAGAGGTTTCCTCCCAGGTGAACAGCTGATTGTAAATAGCTTGGGTCACACTTTGGGTTGAGTTAACTTTTATAATCATCCTATCCTTATTATTTCTGTCAAATTGGATTTTAGATTTCTGCCTCATGGAGTTTTCTGTGACAACCTTTTGGAGTACTTCCTGAGACCACTTTTTCCCCTCCCAGTAATCCTTCACCATTAAGTTCTTGTCCAAATTCTCATCCAAAGGTTCAATAGTGTTCTCTGGGCACCATTTGTCTTGCCAAAAGTTATATATATATATATATATATATATATATANCTGCCTCATGTAGTTTTCTGTGACAACCTTTTGGAGTACTTCCTGAGACCACTTTTGCCCCTCCCAGCAATCCTTCACCATTAAGTTCTTGTCCAAATTCTCATCCAAAGGTTCAATAGTGTTCTCTGTGCACCATTTGTCCTGCCAAAAGTTATATATATATATATATATATATACATATATAATACTATTGTGCCAAATAAGAGCAATCCAATTTTTTACCCTCTTTCAAGTGCATAAAGAATATTGACTAATCCAGAGTTTGGTCTCTAATTTCATGGTTAGGTTAGGAGGATATCGACTATCACTCCAGAGTTCCCACTTCTCCCTTGACTGAGGGCTAACAATATCGCATTAGTTTCCAATTAACTGAACCAAATTGAGGATTTTAATCTGTCACCTTAAAATCTCCAATTTTGCATCCATCTAGTATATTTCCCTATTTATTTGCACTCAACCCCATGGATTACATTCTCACCCGTGGAATTGAATGTGACTCTTCCCATGCTGTAGAGATCATAGCCCTTTCAGATCATATGTTTCTCAAAATATTTTAAGATTTCAATTGGCAAGATAAAAAAGTAAATGAAGATCAAAGTTTAAATCATCATAAATTATTGATTTTTAAAACTGTATAAAATAAAATAAATTCTTCACAAAACCATATCTCAGAGTAGGGAAAACGAAAAAAGAAGAGTGCTCAAAATTCATGAGAAGGAAATAAGAAAACACAAATTTCATATATAAAAACAAGTTTACAAAACAAAGAAGTAAAAGACGCAACTTATCTCTCACTCCTTCCCAAGCAAATCCCTAGAATTTATTTTTAAGCACTTTCCCTCTTTATAAGCACTCTAAATTCTCTCTTAGGAATGTAATGAAGAAGAAATCTCTCACTTTCCCTCTCCTCTTACAACCTTAGAAAAAAATTTCTAAGTCCCTCAGTCTCTCTCTCTTATATATTGAACCTCTCTTTAGCCCTAGACTCCTCTCCTTTTAATTAGTGGCTACCTCCCCTTAAATGGAATTCAATGTTCCCTAAAAAATTCTCTCCAAATGTCATACCTTTTGAATCCCAAAAGACATGTCCATTCATTCAAGAGACATATCCTTTCATTAGAGAAACNCTACTGAACCTCTCTTTAGCCCTAGACTCCTCTCCTTTTAATTACTGGCTACCTCCCCTTAAATGGAATTCAAAGTTCCCTAAAAAATTCTCTCTAAATGTCATACCTTTTGAATCCCAAAAGACATGTCCATTCATTCAAGAGACATATCCTTTCATTAGAGAAACTTCCAAAGTGTCCAGATGCATTAAATCAGTCTTTGGGGCATTTAAAGCATTTGAAGGCTTCATAATCTGCTCAAAATTCAGCCCAAACTGCCTTAATCCATCAAGTATCATCTCTAGTGCTTCAGGCGTCAATTTACTTAAATTCATGCTGTCTTGAGTTCTGGCGCTTCAGGCTGGCTTCTTTGTATAATGGTGCTTCAAACACCAGTTCTGCCACTTCAAGTGCTAGCTTTTTAGAAAATGGCGCTTTAGGCTCCAATCTGGCGCCTCAACTGCCAAAATCGCAAAGTTGTTTATTTTAGCTCCAAATTTCCCCCTTTTTGCTACTTTTGCTCCAAATGCCTAAAATTAATAAANTCCCAAACTGCCTTAATCCATCAAGTATCATCTCTAGTGCTTCAGGCGCCAATTTACTTAAATTCATGCTGTCTTGAGTTCTGGCGCTTCAGGCTGGCTTATTTGTATAATGGTGCTTCAAACACCAGTTCTGCCACTTCAAGTGCTAGCTCTTTAGAAAATGGCGCTTTAGGCTCCAATCTGGCGCCTCAACTGCCAAAATCACAAAGTTGTTTATTTTAGCTCCAAATTTCCCCCTTTTTGCTACTTTTGCTCCAAATGCCTAAAATTAATAAACCTGCAATAAAAATATGAAAATAACATTTTTTAAAGTGCAATATATTCAAAAATAAGCATAAAATGCATACTTAAAATAACACATTATTTTGGTGTATCAGTCGCCAATTTTCATTTCATCATTTTCTTGATATCTTTGTTGTTATTGTTGAGGAGTCTCCGTTTGTATTCTGTTATGTTGCCATTTTCTCTGAGTAATTCTCCATCTCAATTCATGAATGTGATAAGAGGTGAAAAATCAGAGGATTGTGGTAGGCAATAGTGGGAATAAACAAATGAAGTATACGAGTAGCCTTCGTAAAGTGAATTTTTGCATTGATAGTTCCAAAGCATAACTCTAAAGTGAGATCACCTCAGTACAATATAAATACAGAGTAATAAATTTCTAAAGAAACCTTATGAAAGCTAACTTTCAGAGAATTTTGATTGATGTACCTATTCTAGAGTTCACATCCCCCTATAATGACAAGTCCCCATTGTTAATAGCATGATAAGTCAAGGTTATTTTCTCAGAAAGTTCAAATGTCATTATCAAGGAAAGGAATGTTGAAGTCCTATCCTAAGAGTAACAAAATTCCAAAGATTCCAAACTTTCTTAGAGTATTATTTTTTTGTTGATGGTATAATTGAGGTTCATCATTTTGCTTCAAGTTTTGAATGTTTGTCTCTATAAAATAGAGTTAGCTCACCATAATAACATGCAAAGTAAATCTAGGGTGACGTCTACATTTTTTCTTCAATAGTCCTACAAAACAGAGTTTGCATGAAACAATTNATAAAATAGAGTTAGCTCACCATAATAACATGTAAAGTAAATCTAGGGTGACGTCTACATTTTTTCTTCAATAGTCCTACAAAACAGAGTTTGCATGAAACAATTTTTGTTTAATTTGTTGGTTGTTATTTTATTTTTTTAGACAACCCGTTTAAGATTCCCAAGCCTTTCCACCATCCTGATCTAATTTGTTTGAGAGGTGGTTAAACCTACTTGGATCGAAAGATTCCTTTCAACATTCATAGGCTGAGTCATCTAAGAAATCTTCGTAGACATGAGCATCTAAGGTTCAAGTTACATTCGGTGATCTTTATTCATTAGGGTTACATTTAATTTTTAATNCAAACCTACTTGAACCGAAAGATTCCTTTCAACATTCATAGGCTGAGTCATCTAAGAAATCTTCTTAGACATGAGCATCTAAGGTTCAAGTTACATTCGGTGATCTTTATTCATTAGGGTTACATTTAATTTTTAATGACTTTTTCAAATTTTGGGGGTTAAAAATTTTAGACTGCTTAAGATTTAATAGCTGATTAATTTTTTATTTTGTCATTTTATTTTATTTTTATTGTTTGGGATGACCATACAAAAATCTAATGGTTCTATCATCCCAAGATCATTAGGGTTTGCAGTTTGGTTAGTAACAAGTGATTGGAAGGTAATTTGTTAGAAGCCATTGGTTGCCTCCTCCAAAATCTCTTCTCAATCCAAGTTGCATCTTGTTGTTCAAGTTTAAGTTTTAATGTCTTTTGGGATGAATTTTAGGACATTTTACTTAGGTTGTTTTGGTACTTTAGTCCAAATTGTCCTCGTTTGAAGCTAAGTGTGTGTTTGTTCTAGTATGAGAAGTCAAACACTGATTAACCTCCAATCACCTAAGTTTAGATTTATTTTAGATTAGTTCAAGTTGGGTTGAACTAATCTAAAGATGTGTCTCCTGGTAATCTAAGTTAACCTTATTAGGCTGATTGCCCCTTGGATTATCTTTGAACTTGTCTAAATCGACTAAAATTTAATAAGATTTACCTAGGTTGACTTCGTTTGATTTTTTCTTATTTTTTTATTTTTAATTTTTTAATAAAGAGCACTAAACAACTCCAACTTATAAAAAAAATAACAAAAAATACAAAGACTGGAAAAGGAACCCAACCTAAACCCTATACAACTTACACAAAATAAAAAAGGTTCATAATCCACAAAAATAAAAGAACAACTCACACTACACCCAAAATAACTAAAACAAAAATCAAGAAAAAATACAAATATAAGGGGAATCCATCATATCACCTGCAATAAAACACTTAAGAATCTTTAAAAATTTATTAGAAAAAATAACTCTTTGAGTCAGCATCCCTTGCTTAGTAGCCCAATCAGCACATATATTTCCTTCACGATGAATGAAAAGCCAACGAACCTGCATACCAACGTCAGAGCAAAAATTCTATTCAATTGAATTATAAGATTCTAAGATAATCTTTATTTCTACAACAAAATGACCAAAGATCAAAAGAATCCATTTCAACTTCTAAATTTTTCCAACCACATTTTAAAGCCAATTCCAGTCCCATAATCACAGCCTCAACTTCAGCTTCAATAACACTTGAAGCAACAACAAGTGCAGAAAACCACACACTAGCCTTACCAGAAGAGTCTCGACAAATAACACCAATACCTGCAACAAATTTACTCCCACTACCATCTATATTGAGCTTAATAAATCCATTAATAGGAGCAGCCCAATGAACTTAAATAATATCAGCTTTATTTTTCTCGGTAAATCAATATGAAAATTCAGCAACATATGCTTAGCACTAGTATTACAAGAAGGCTTAAAGTTCTCATATTTCAACATTTTATGAACACAACTTTTGATAGAATGAAAACAAATTGAACTAGAAAAAAACTTGGCCATCATGCTTACAATTGTTTCAAGCACAACAAATAAACCAAAAAATTATAATAGGAACAGACCTATAAAGCTTCGACCCATCCTTTTGCCAAACCACAATCAATTTAGTAATATAACTGCTATGATTACAATTACTAGCATACTCAAAGAGTGTAAACACCCTCTTCCATAAATCAGTAACGTAAAAGCAAGTACAAAAAATATGTTCCAACGTTTCAACATGCATCTTACAGAAATAACAAATAGAAGGAAATCTTAAAACCTCTAAGCTTTAAATTATTATCAGTATATAGAATTTTATGTAAAAGGCACCACATAGAAAAAAAGATTAAGTAGGTTCAATCAAATCATTCCAAATCCACCTTAAATCCATTCCTTGGGAAGTATTAAGAGTCGTAGAGAAAATCCTAGTAGCAGACCAACCCAACCTAACATTAAGCTTGATTTTATCAGGACCCTAACTAATAGGAACTTTAGCTATACTAGCCAAATCGTCACTATTAACAAGGTTAGCAAGCTTATTAATATTCCAAACATTACTATTCCA
Organism: Phalaenopsis hybrid cultivar; assembly: GCA_002079205.1. Classification (NCBI taxonomy): domain Eukaryota; kingdom Viridiplantae; phylum Streptophyta; class Magnoliopsida; order Asparagales; family Orchidaceae; genus Phalaenopsis; species Phalaenopsis hybrid cultivar. The sequence continues at coordinate 44,809 of JXCR01098708.1, forward strand.
TATCTTCTGTACCTGTAAATTAACATCAAAAGGTCCTCCATAGCTATCAGCTAAAGGACCCAAACAAATCCAATTATCATACCAAAAAGTACACTTGCCTGCACCAAGATCCCAATAAATAAAAGATTTAGTACAATTAGCCACCTTAAGCATACTTTTCCAAACAAAAGAATCCTGTGTTTTACTATCAAAAACCAAAGGATGCACATCTTTACAATATTTCAAATGCAACATCTTAACCCAAAGGGACTTACCCTTACGGAAATATCCTTACCAGCCTACAAAAAATTGTTAAAAATACCTTTTAGCTTCATACAAATAGAATAAGGCATATTAATAAAACATAAGGTAAATAAAGGAATAGAAGTAAGGACATTTTTAAGTAACATCACCTTACCACTATAAGAAAGAAGAAGATTATCCAAAGACATAATCCTCTTCCTAATCTTATTAATAATATTCTCAAACAAATGCATTTTAGGATGGCCTTAATCAAGATTGAAACCCTGATATACCATAGGAAAGTCTCCTTTAGCTTATCTAAATAAATCCCGAATCCAATTCATTTTAGCAATAGTGATCTATTTAGAACAGTAAAAATTACTCTTAGTAGGATTGGAGATAAGCCCAAAAGCATACTAAAAATGCTCAAAACCCTGCCAAAGAAGCTAGATAGTACTTTTAATAACATTAGAAAAATAATAACATAGATATCTAAGTAAAACATTTTATGTACCCCCCAGAAAAAAAATCAATCTCTACAATGAAGATAAGGAATGGATAAGGTGTCTCCATGTAGTAGGAGAGCTAACTGATTAGGAGGTATAGTCCCTATAGCAATCTCTTCAGTTTCCTTCCCTCTGACTGCCAAACTGTGTGTTGGAGTGTTTCCTTCTCTAAGAATTTGTAGGAAATCCACATCAACCTTAATCAACAGTCTTTTAATATTATTGTGCAACCAAACAAGGTTCCATGGAGCAGCTTCAACATTTTTCAGAATTCTGATGCAGCTACCAGAATCAGATTCTATCACCAATTTAGAGATGTTACATTTCTTGGAAAGGTAGATAGCCCAGAAGATGGCTATCATTTCAGTTTCAAGTGCATCATTAGCCCAAGTAGGAGATGAAAAGTAAAAAATGCACTTTCCTTGAAAGTTCCTAATAACTCCTCCCACACCAGCAACCTCCTTAGAGAAACTTCCATCAGTATTAGCCTTCAACCATCCCTTAAGTGGGGGGTCCAAAGGACCAAAGTAAGCTTGCTTATCTTCATATTAATACCACTGTGCATCTAAATCAGGAAAATATTGGGAAACTTCTGATGCACTANAATTTGATCTTGGTTCGAATCCCACACTTTACATCTATTTTTCTCCATTTTAGTTTTAACGAGCCAATTTCGAGCCAAACACGAGCCGATCACGAACACGAATATTTAAATCGAGTCGAACACAAACACACTTTTCACGAGCCGATTTCGAACACGAGCTATTTCGAACGAGCCGAACACGAGCCAAGCCTGAGCTCGCTCAAGCTCGGCTCGTTTACAACCCTAGTACCACAACACAAAGACGTATGCTCATTTTGCCACTTTTCAATTGCTCTTTTGGTCAAGGACTTATGGTCTGTTTGGGACAATCGTCTATCTGTTTAGGGTTTTAAACCACTACCACAACTCTATTTGGGGATTGTTTTCTTATTGCTTTCTAGAAATTTTTAGGATGATAAGTTGTTTTTTTTTTTTCAACCTGACTTGCAAAATGTGGTGGCGAAAACTACTCTCAAATTATTTCAAACTATATAATTATTGGCGCAATTTCTAAGAAATTGTTCTCTTCACCATAGCTTTACAATCACATTTTTTAAAAGTTGGAGCCACTGCTAACAGGCCCTTAGTTTTTTTAAGCATAGGATGTTAGATTTATGATGTTTTTCTATCTGAATCCTTCGAAGGTTGGTGAANAGCCCTTAGTTTTTTTAAGGATAGGATGTTAGAGTTATGATGTTTTTCCATCTGAATCCTTCAAAGGTTGGTGAAATTCTGTATATAGTAGGATAAACTTATTGTATTACTGATGGAGCAATGCATCCTTATTTAACCGATTGTAAAGGGTTCCATATCACACAAAATAGCTGGCTATGGTGTTGGTTGGCAAGGGTGGTAAAATATAAGGTTAGCTTATGTAAAACTTGAACCATAACATCATCAATATTATTTTGGAGTTTTCATCATAATTGAATCCTGCATTATTATTGAGTTGCAAATGGGGAATGAAACCCAAAATGTTATATTTAGGATTAACTAAGCCAAATAATTCATCAAAATTGTGACACTTTGAGTATTTTAGGACATTCATGACAACCTCTTGTTAGGAACTACCTTATGGCACTTTGAGTAAAGTCGGACGTTGGAGTTGATGCTTCTTTGGGACAACAAGGGTTAGAAGGATGAAAAATAACCCTATGAAGTCACAAATTCAAAATTTTGAGAAAAGCTTGTAGAATCTTATAGAGTTTTTCGGAAGTCCCAAGCATCTTAGGACATGCCGAAGAATGTTGAATATATGAAAGAAGCTTTAAGGCTTTAAAAAAAAAAAGAGATGTTCAAACTTTCAAAGATTCTAATCTCAAATCCAAACATGAAGAGTTGGCCACCTTAGAAGGAATAAAGAAGACCAAGTCAAAATTAGTTAAAACTAAAGGAGATTCTTTACGTGTGAATTATGGAGTTTATTCCATCAAGATTATCTTAATCTCTAATGTACCGTCCACATCAACATCTAGAGGATTGAATTTTTTCTCTATCCTTATTTTTAGATTAGTTTCCTTGAAGATAGCTTTTCAAGTGGGAATCGTGTTGTAATTTCTTTATATATATATATATATATATATATATATATATATATNTTTGTAGTATTAAATCATCTAAACTATTTGAAAATGTGAGACTCGTTTGGTCTCACTTATTTTAAAAATTATTTCTTTAAAAAAGTTATATTTATATTTAAATTATTTTCAAAATCCCAAATTTATCACATTTTCAAACTACGAAAGTGAAGTTGAACAATAAAACGGCCGACAATGCTGTACAGAAAAAATAGTAACAGGTAGAAATATGAAAATGAAGTACTGTAAAATGTAAAGCAAACCTGTACGCCCGTGAGATCCATTGTTCCTTAAGTATAGTAAGTCTAAATACATCTCAAAAAACGAAGTCTGAAAGAAACGTCATCCAGGAAATCCGAAGAAGAGTGTAGCAACGACTCATGACAGAAAACTCGAGAAAATCAACGAGAAAAGACTCAAGTAAAAGAAAAAAAAAATCCTCAAAAATCTTGCAGAAATCCTGAAAGAAAAGAAAAGTAACACGAGTGCCCTGTCTCAAAGCTTCGATAAAACAAAAAAAAAAAGTTTGGGTGAGGGGGACCACAAGCACTCGTATGGGGCTAGGCTCAGATATATATTTATACTCGAGGGTCCGCGAAGGCTACTCGGTCACCCNCAGCTTATCTAAATAAATCCCAAATCCAATTCATTTTAGCAATAGTGATCTATTTAGAAAAGTAAAAATTACTCTTAGTAAGATTGAAGATAAGCCCAAAAGCATACTAAAAATTCTCCAAACCCTGCCAAAGACGCTAGATAGTACTTTTAATAACATTAGAAAAATAATAACATAGATATCTAAGTAAAAAATTTTATGTACCCCCCAGAAAAAAAATCAATCTCTACAATGAAGATAAGGAATGGATAAGGTGTCTCCATGTAGTAGGAGAGCTAACTGATCAGGAGGTATAGTCCCTACAGCAATCTCTTCAGTTTCCTTCCCTCTGACTGCCAAACTGTGTGCTGGAGTGTTTCCTTCTCTAAGAATGTGTTGGAAATCCACATCAACCTTAATCAACAGTCTTTTAATATTATTGTGCAACCAAACAAGGTTCCATGGAGCAGCTTCAACATTTTTCAGAATTCTGATGCAGCTATCGGAATCAGATTCTATCACCAATTTAGAGATGTTACATTTCTTAGAAAGGTAGATAGCCCAGAAGATGGCTATCATTTCAGTTTCAAATGCATCATGAGCCCAAGTAGGAGATGAAAAGTAAAAAATGCACTTTCCTTGAAAGTTCCTAATAACTCCTCCCACACCAGCAACCTCTTTAGAGAAACTTCCATCAGTATTAGCCTTCAACCATCCCTTAAGTGGGGGGTCCAAAGGACCAAAGTAGGCTTGCTTATCTTCATATTAATACCACTGTGCATCTAAATCAGGAAAATATTGGGAAACTTCTGATGCACTATAATCTTTTGGAGATAGGAAGTACAATTTAGAACCACTGCCTTATCCAAAGGTTTCATATTTTCATACTTAACATGATTTCTACACATCCAAATGAACCAAGCAGCAACACAAGGAATGATTATCATTTTAGCTTTTAGCCACTCCTTCCAGCATTCCAAAAAGTTCTGTCAACTTACTTTCAGAGTATCAATTCTGAGCTGATTCAATAAACCCGACCAAACCCTTTGGGAGAAACTACAGGAATAAAATAAATGTTACAGACTTTCTTCATCCTCACTACACAGCCAACAACAAGAGGGACCCCTAAGCCCTTTCAATTTCAAAATATCATTACAAGGTAGGAAAGATTTCCACAGCCTCCAGCAAAAAAAAGACATTGAAGGTGTCAACCACTTCCCCCAAATAAATTTCCCCCACATAACAGGATGCCAATGATACAATTGTTGGAAAATGTAAGCTGAAAGTTTTTTGTGAGGGGGCTTGTCTAGTGATGATTCTATCTTTTTCTCCAGGATTGATTTTAGTTTTCTTCACCCAATACATTTGCTCTTCAGTTAAGATAGTTTCCAGCAAATTACAATTCCATTGATTTTTAGACCAGAACTCCTTCACTTTAGTTCCAAAGTATGGATTGGAAGTGTCAATTCTTTCCCCATTCCAAATCCATTTATCTAGCCAAAAATTAATTTGTGCTTCTCCAGGTTCCCAAATAAATAGATCCTCAGCTTGATGCCTCACCTCCAAAAGTTTAGTCCACAGCCTAGAATCCCCAACTTTTTTCTCAGCCAAGTTAGGGTGTACAGTCCTGCAGTATTTCCCCTTCATCAACAAAGCCCAAAGACTATCTTGGGCTCTAAACTTTATCTAGAGTTTACAAAGATTAATGACACTGAGATGCNAGACCAAACCCTTTGGGAGAAACTACAGGAATAAAATAAATGTTCCAGACTTTCTTCATCCTTACTACACAGCCAACAACAAGAGGGACCCCTAAGCACTTTCAATTTCAAAATATCATCACAAGGTAGGAAAGATTTCCATAGCCTCCAGCAAAAAAAAAGACATTAAAGGTGTCAACCACTTCCCCCAAATAAATTTCCCCCACATAACAGGTTGCCAATGATACAATATTTGGAAAATGTAAGCTGAAAGTTTTTTGTGAGGGGGCCTGTCTAGTGATGATTCTATCTTTTTCTCCAGGATTGATTTTAGTTTTCTTCACCCAATACATTTGCTCTTCAGTTAAGATAGTTTCCAGCAAATTACAATTCCATTGATTTTTAGACCAGAACTCCTTCACTTTAGTTCCAAAGTATGGATTGGAAGTGTCAATTCTTTCCCCATTCCAAATCCATTTATCTAGCCAAAAATTAATTTGTACTTCTCCAAGTTCCCAAATAAATAGATCCTCAGCTTGATGCCTCACCTCCAAAAGTTTAGTCCACAGCCTAGAATCCCCAACTTTTTTCTCAGCCAAGTTAGGGTGTACAGTCCTGCAGTATTTCCCCTTCATAAACAAAGCCCAAAGACTATCTTGGGCTCTAAACTTTATCCAGAGTTTACAAAGATTAATGACACTGAGATGCTGAAAATCCTTAAAGCCTAAACCACCTGCATGTAGAGGCTTACACAATTTATGCCAAGCTAACCAATGAAACTGTTTCTTCTGACCAGCCCAAAGAAATTTATTAAACATTCTGCCAAGCCTTATCTGAGTCCCCTTCTTCATAGTGAACATCTGAAGAGCATAGGAAGGGATAGAAGTTAAGATGCTTTTGAGAAGAGTGATCCTACCTCCATTTGATAGGAAGTAATTTGTCCAACATTGAAGCTGTTTCTGAATTTGATCAATTACCCCATTGAATTGAGTTTGTTTAGTTCTCCCTTTTATTAATTGAACACCAAGATAATTGATAGGTAAAGAGGCCAAGCTAAATCCAGTGTGTTGTGCAATCCATTGCTTAATCTGTGGAAGAGTATGAGAGCTAGCAAAAATTTGACATTTCTGTTTGTTAAGATACATACCAGATGATCTTTGGAAGTGTTTAAGTACTTGATTGAGAGACTTCACTTCATTATTGGTAGCCCTAGAGAAAATGATTATATCATCTACATAGGACATATGACTCACACTAATATTGGATCTGTGCTGATAGTCCAAATGTGGGGAAGATAGAAACTTTTGATTAAGAAGCCTAGAAAGATAATCCATAGCCAAAATAAAGACAGTAGGGGACAAGGAATCTCCTTGTTTAATTCCCCTAGTGGCATTGAAGAAACCTTGGCTTTTTCCATTAATTAAGATAGAATGGTTGCTGCAAATGAGCCATCTTCTAATCAGATTGACAAAGGCCCCAGAGAAGCCCCTAGCAGTTAAGGCAGCCAAAATAAAATTCCAGTTAATTGTATCATAGGCTTTTTGAATATCCAATTTCATAATGAGATTGCTACCTCTACATTTTCTGTCTAGATCTAGTAGCAGTTCCTGAGCCAAAAGGATGTTATCAGATATTTGCCTTCCTTTCACAAAAGCCACCGCATTCTTGCTGATAAGCTGCTGAAGAAGAGGTTGAAGTCTGGTGCTGATAATCTTGCTGATAACTTTAGAAATGACATTAGTTAGGCTGATTGGTCTAAAATCTCCCCATCTTATCCTGCTGGAATTTTTAGGAATCAAGGTTATAGTGGAAGCAGTAAAATATCTAGGGGGATCAATACCTCTAAAGAAGCTTTGCACAACATCAACAAACCCCCCACAGATGATATTCCAAGTGGCTTTATAAAATTTTGTAGTGAAGCCATCAGGGCCAGCTACCTTATGGTCATCAATAGAGTCCAAGGCAGCTTTAACTTCACCTTCTAATGGAGTGGTATTTAGATTTAGATTATGGACATAATCTTTGCAATCAAAGAATATTTCCATCTTGATTTGAGCTCTAGAAGGAGACTGCTTCTTAAAGATATTTTGAAAGTAATTTACAGCATCTTGGGCAATATTCTCAGCATCAGTTAGCTTATGGCCAGCAGAATCCTAAATAGATAAAATCATGTTGTTTTTCCTTCTAAAGTTAATACAAGCATGGTAATAACTTGAGTTTCTATCTCCTTCCATAAATTTGGTAACAACAACTTTCTGCTTCAGAAAACATTCTGTGTAACTGGTATGGAGTAACAGCTCTTCATTAGCTTTATGGAGGTCAACTTCAGAAATTAAACCCCTTTGGAAACTGTCTTCCATGTTAAGCACTTTACTTTGAGCTTTAATTAAGTTCTCATGTATATTACCAATAGTGTCCCAATTCCAATTCCTCGGCTTAGCTGCCACCTTCTTTTGGAGTTTCCACAGATTTATCCAGGGATTAGTATCACCTTCAGACCTCCAAACCTTACCTACTACTTCCACAAAATGAGGGTGGAGAGTCCACATGTTTTGAAACCTGAAAGGAGCTTCATATGGGCTTTCAGCATTTTGGATTGTGCACAGGAGAGGCCTATGGTCAGAACCTGCCATAGCCAAATGAGAAATGACAGTGAATAGGAAGGTTTGAACTCATTTTGAGTTACCAAGAATTCTGTCAAGTCTTTCCCACATGGAACCCCTTCTCCAAGTAAAGTCAGGACCTTGATACCCTAAATAAAATAATTCAGCCTTAGAAAGAAAGTCATTGAATCTATTCATGTCAGAAACAATAGGTGGCCTACCACCTCTTCATTTAGAAGGAGAAGAGATATAGTTTAAGTCACCCCCCAAAATAAAAAAAGCGTTCAGAGACTGGCCAATTTGAGTTAACTCAGTCCATAAGGTGGATTGATTAAAGGCAAGACTGCTAGCATAAATGAAGGTGGCATATCCAATTTGAGCTCCAATATGGAATTGGATGTGAACAAATTGGGAATGGTTTAACAACACATATCATTGAAGTTTAGCTCCAGCAAAAAGCCAAATTTTATTATTAGAATTGGAGAAATGATCAAATTGAGGGAAATTTTTCTGAATTTTATGGGAATTTTTAGTAACTGATGGTTCAAGAATGGCAAAACACCACACTTTATGAATTCTCATAAAATTTTTTAATCACTTTAGAGAGGAGAGGTGAGCAATACCCCTAATATTCCAAACAAGGAACTTAATCATTGAGAAAAGGTCCTCCCTTTCCCCTAGTCCTAGGAAGGTGATCCACATTAGAAGGTCCCACCATAGGCTTTTTATTTTCAACTTTACCTTTTTTCTTCTTATGGCTTCTTTGGACTTGCCAATCTTCAGTTAGAACATCTGTCAGGCTATTGATAGTATGATCTTCAACCCTAGAGGGGTTTATGTTTAATAAGCTTTCATCTTGTATTATCTTTTCCCTTAAATTACTGTTAATGCATAGTTCATCCCCTTGCTCCCCAGCATTACTACTTGGCACAATCTCAATTGTGTTATTTACCTCCACATCAGTAGCATCAACACCCCCAGCCAATTCAACAGCTGTCCCAACTGGCTTGGAATTAGTTGTTCTAGTCTCTAGAGCTCTTTTTTTATTTGGAGGGTGTAGTCTATAACACATCTTCACATTATGTCCAAACATTTTAAAATGTTGGCAATAGATAGGCTTTTGTTCCACAACTATTTTCTGTTAGAAACCTTCCTCAGTAGTTCCAATCCAAACCCTATCAATATCAGTCAAAGTAATGTCCCTCTCAACTAGGACTCTAGCTCTAGCTGGTCTGTCCACATTATAAGTGGGGGCATCAATTTTCAGGGGGCAACCAAGCACTATACTAATGCTGAATAGCACATTCTGATGGAAATACTGAATTGGTAAATTAGCAAATTTGAACCACATTGGAACTACACGAGGTTCCTTTGTGGGATCAAACTCTGGAGTCTATTTCTACAATTTCATTGGGACACCATTAATGATCAAAGTCTGTTTTACAAACACCCTTGCATAATCTTCTTCATTAAATAAGGAAATCAAAAGGTGCCTTCCATTTATTAAACCCAGTCTCCAAGCTCCTGCAAGTTTCAAATCCTCAAAGTACCTCCTTACCAAGTCCATCTTACGGAGGCCACACTGAAACTTACCCACTAGAGTAAGCTTAACTGTTTCATTCAGTTCGTTGATTTCCTGGGGAGAGAAGATGATGGTAGGCTCCCCTTCCTTCAACCCTAAAGGATTGACAAAGGGGCAAACCTGCCTCCCAGCAGCATCATCATGAAGACATTGTGGGAAAACTAAGTGGTCAAAGGATTTAGGCACTTCAACACCACTTCCAACAACATCAGCAAAGGTTGCCTTGGTCCATTGGACATTGGTATCAGCATCAATGGGGAAGGCCATTGAGGAAACACAACCCAAAGAATTCAAGAACAGTAAAATGATGAAATCAGTAGTAGGACTCCAAAATCAAAAGGAGCACAAAACAGTACAACTACAGAAAGGATGAAAGGACTAATACAGTTCCAAGGCCAAAACTGTAAACAGAAAGAGCAGAGATTAGCAACAACTTCAGCAAATCAATTGAACAGTAACACTGTTCAACAAAGATCTTCCCGCGCAAGACCTCAACAAATTCCACAAACCTCAAGCACACGTCGAAGAGAAAGCAAGCTTCTAAATCCAACACCACCACTTCTCCAAGCAGCTCCATCACCTCTAAAACCCTAGCAAGCGCAGCTAAGTCCAACCGCCACCATCCTGTATATATATATA
>JXCR01098708.1:63898-76047 GCA_002079205.1 Phalaenopsis hybrid cultivar
GCTTAAGGAAAGGTTGAGGATTTATGTTGCACTAGGCAGATAAACTTGAAATCGTATGGCTCAGTTGTTTAATTCTAAGGAATGGTTTAGCTGGTATAGGCATGTTTTGCTGTTGAAGATGGTCGTGCTGCCCACAATGCTAGCTCTAAGCTCCTTATCGTAGCAAGATTAAATTTTCTAATGTGTCAAGTCATGATGTCAAATCAAGTGTTTCTTAAGTTTATGGTTATTTATATATCATGGGGAATGTTAAAGTTGATTAGAGCGACACCGATTAGGATCCCACGGTTCTCTCGTTCTGTTATCATAATTTTCTTTTGAATTTACTTAGCTTAAACAAGTTATGAAACTCATTTAAACCAAGGAGATCTCGTTAGCAACCATGGGTTAACTCCTCTGAGGGACTCCTGTAAATTTTAAAGAACATTTTAAGTTTAGTGAAATTTTAAAAGATTTATGGTTACCTTTGAAATAGTTTGTTTTAGGTTATGAAAATGTTGATTAATTTTTAAAAAAGTTGTTTTGATTTTGCAAGTTATGATATTTTTTAGTGAAAGTAAAATGATAGAAATTGAATAACATTGTAAAAGCATTAAGTGTCATCTTCTTGGCATTCCCATTGAAAGATTAGCTTTTACAACATGTATATAATTTTGGATAAATTTAAATAAATTGGAGAAGTAAATGAAGGTGTATCTTACAGACTCCAAACTATGACTTATTGAGTACCAAAAGATCTTAATGGATGACTTTAGAACAAAATACAACAAGTTCAATTTATCCTTCAAAATATCCAAGAAATTCTAAAGTGTTCGGGGAAATACCCTAAACTGTTTTAAAGATCCCTTGAAACATCTGAGTTCATTTTGAACTTATCAGATTGTTCTACTAATCATCCCAGGTCAAATTAAAATTATCCCATTACTTAGTAAACTTTGACATTTTAATTGTCGTGAGGACAGGGTACTCAATTAATCAGTTGATACTTCACTTAAAAGTTATGTAAGTGAATGCCCCTAAGGCAAGTTTCAGTCTTTAAAGACTTTTGTACCCATCACTAAAGTTGGGCTTGTAGTGCTTGTCATCAATCAAATTATCCTCTAAATCCCATCAAATGAATTAAATATCAAGCCTAGATGACTACCAAGCCCTTTAATAAATCCAATGGGAGAAAAAAGAATAGAGGTTAGAATTTTAATTTAGGTGATGTGGATTCTGATTAAAAGGAGTCAAATCATCATTAATTATGAACTTAATCATAAGTGAAACATCATATCCTTAGCTTAAGCCCATCACTTGGAGACCATATGATTTTGATTAACTTCCAAATTCTGATAATTTAGAAAGTTTATTATTTTATTCTTAACAAGGAAAGGTGACAAGTTGGTTTCTACCTTTTACCCATTATGTTTCAATCGTCCAAACATATTCATTATGATCAAAATTACCGATTTTTCCTTTGAATTAACCTTAAATTTTGACTAAGAAACTAAAATCCAAAATGGCCATGTCGGCACTAAAAATTTAAGGAGTTTCCCATTGGATGTTATCAGCCGCCAGAATTAAAATTTCGCCGCCTGCATCAGAAAGACATATATACAAGTTTAGAAAAATATGAAATCAAAATGATCACATATCTTTCATAGTTGAAATTAAAGAGCACTATACCTCANTCCTTTGAATTAACCTTAAATTTTGACTAAGAAATTAAAATTCAAAATGGCCATGTCGGTACTAAAAATTTAAGGAGTTTCCCATTGAATGTTATCAGTCGCCAGAATTAAAATTTCGCTGCTTGCATCAGAAAGACATATATAAAAGTTTAGAAAAATATGAAATCAAAATGATCACATATCTTTCATAGTTGAAATTAAAGAGCACTATACCTCAAGCTATGTATCAATCCCGAAAGATAAACACATAACTTGAGGGTGAGGCTCGTCAAATAACCTAAGAATTATATGACATCCGTTTGGTTTGCGAAAACCATTTTATTTATAAGCCANATATGTATCAATCCCGAAAGATAAACACAAAACTTGAGGGGGAGGCTCGTCAAATAACCTAAGAATTATATGACATCCGTTTGGTTTGCGAAAACCATTTTATTTATAAGCAAAAAAGTTTCCATATTTAATTTAAGGAATTAAATAGGGTTTATATTAAGCTGGGTTTGAAAAAGCTTCTTATAAGGGTAAGCCCTTATAGTTAATTACATCTTAGATAATCGAAGTCACCTATGAAAACTCTCGATAAAAATCAAGGAATATTATCTTCAAAGAGTTCAAAAGATAGGAATTCTCAATGAGACAAGGCAAAGAGGTAAAAAAAGGGGAATGGCTCAAATTCAAAACATTTATTGTAGAATCTAAAAGGGGAAGAACAAGGGGATGTCACAGACCCAGAGGAGAACCTCAGTGACTTCCCAAACTACCTTATGGTTTGACTTCAGTTTTGGAGAGAAATATTTAAATGTTTCATCCTGTAAATTTTATTAATTAGGGCTTACACTCGCGTGAAACAATCACACAAATAACTTGAAAGATATGAGGATTTAGGCCATGACAAATGATAACCTCTGAATCATAAGATGATTTATGGCTTAAATTGTACAACAGAGCTATACAAAGGTCTAAAAAAAAGTTGAGGATTTATGTTGCATAAGAAAACCACCTCGAATTCCTATGGCTTGGTTTTTTAAATCAATGAAATGGCTTAGCTAATGTAGACATGTTCTGCTATTGGAGATGGTAGTGTTGCCCATAATACTAGATCCAAGCTCCTCGTCGCGGCAAGCTTAAGTTTTTTAATGTGTTAAGTTATGATTTCAAATCAGATGTCCATAAGATTCATGGTTATTTAAATATTATGGGGCATATTAAAGTTGATTAGAGCGACACCGGTTAGGATCCTACGGTTCCCNGAAACATTTATTGTAGAATCTAAAAGAGGAAGAACAAGGGGATGTCACAGACCCAGAGGAGAAACTCGGTGACTTCCCAAACTACCTTATGGTTTGACTTCAGTTTTGGAGAGAAATATTTAAATGTTTCATCCTGTAAATTTTATTAATTAGGGCTTACACTCGCGTGAAACAATCACACAAATAACTTGAAAGATATGAGGATTTAGGCCATGACAAATGATAACCTCTGAATCATAAGATGATTTATGACTTAAATTGTACAACAGAGCTATACAAAGGCCTAAAGAAAAGTTGAGGATTTATGTTGCATAAGAAAACCACCTCGAATTCCTATGGCTTAGTTTTTTAAATCTATGGAATGGCTTCGCTAATGTAGACATGTTCTGCTATTGGAGATGGTAGTGCTGCCCATAATACTAGATCCAAGCTCCTCGTCGCAGCAAGCTTAAGTTTTTTAATGTGTTAAGTTATCCTTTCAAATCAGATGTCCATAAGAGTCATGGCTATTTAAATATTATGGGGCATATTAAAGTTGATTAGAGCGACACCGGTTAGGATCCTACGGTTCCCTCGTTTNAAACTCAACTCAAATGACTTGAGCATTTAGAGTGGCATATCCATGAGTTAATTAAAACATCAGAGGAAAACAATGTGGTTTTTCTTTTGTATTTTTTTTTAATTTAATTTAAATAATTATTTAAATTCAGGAAATATTATTTTTAAAATTGATTTATTTAACTATCTAAATTAAAGTTTTTATTTATAAGAAAATTATTAGAGGTTTTCCTTAGGTCATAGAAACACTTAGGCAAAATTTTATATTTTTTTGAATTAATTATTATTATTATTATTTAATTTTGGGTCAATTNCAACTCAACTCAAATGACTTGAGCATTTAGAGTGGCATATCCATGAGTTAATTAAAACATTAGAGGAAAACAATGTGGTTTTTCTTTTGTGTTTTTTTTTTTAATTTAATTTAAATAATTATTTAAATTCAGGAAATATTATTTTTAAAATTAATTTATTTAACTATCTAAATTAAAGTTTTTATTTATAAGAAAATTATTAGACGTTTTCCTTAGGTCAGAGAAACACTTAGGCAAAATTTTATATTTTTTTGAATTAATTATTATTATTATTATTTAATTTTGGGTCAATTTCAATGATTTAATTAAAAATAAAATAATGTTTTAATTACCAAAATTATTTTTATATTTTTATTAGACTTCTCTGAGTTCATAAAACTCATAGAATCAAAATTTGTATTTTTATGATTTTTAATTTATTTATTATAATTATTTTAATGATAAAATAAGGAAAATTCACTTTTAAGCTTTTAACATTTATTTTTAACTTAAAAAAATTAGGAAAAATATCCTATTGAATTCTAAGTGATAAAGGAAAACTTGTACACATTTTGAACCATTTTTTTTGTATTTTTTAAAAATTTTAATTATTTTAATTATTTTTAATTCAAAATAAACTTTAAAAATGACATATTTTCACAAANATTTTAACATTTATTTTTAACTTAGAAAAATTAGGAAAAATATCCTAATGAATTCTAAGTGATAAAGGAAAACTTGTACACATTTTGAACCATTTTTTTGTATTTTTAAAAATTTTAATTATTTTAATTATTTTTAATTCAAAATAAACTTTAAAAATGACATATTTTCACAAAAATAGATTTTATTTTTAATAAATGCCCCTTATCATAAGGAACTCAGAAAATTATTTTCCATGATTTTTCTAAGCTTATTTAATTTATTATAATTACTTTTGTAAAAAATATAAAGTTACTTTAAAAATCAATTTTAGTAACTAAGCCAAATAACTTTTAAATTTTTACGGTAAGTAAATACCATTTATATGCATAATGTGGAATTAATTTTGTCAATTTTTTATAAGTATTTAATTTACATAAATTAACAGAAGGTGTATACATTTGATTAAATATAGAAATGTACAAAATAATTAAAAACATCATAATATNTCTTTAAAAATCAATTTTATTAACTAAGCTAAATAACTTTTAAATTTTTACGGTAAGTAAATACCATTTATATGCATAGTGTGGAATTAATTTTGTCAATTTTTTATAAGTATTTAATTTATATAAATTAACAGAAGGTGTATACATTTGATTAAATATAGAAATGTACAAAATAATTAAAAACATCATAATATTTTTCTTATACTTCTCTTATTACAGGAAACGTACTAAAATTATCCTCATAATTTTCCAATTGTAATTTTGATTTATATAATTAATATAAGCCAAAATGGCCACCCTAACATGAAAATTAGGGCTAGAAGCATAGAGATGCCTTTTGCCTTGGAAAAATCAGAGAACATCCCCTCTGTGATGAGGAATAAACCTTAGAAATTTTAAGCCGTGGTGAGCTATGAATTTTGGAGAATTGAAATACCACACAGGCTATTTAATTAATTAAAAATCATATACTTGGAAAATAATTTTTATTTTTGGTCCACTTTATTCTCATCTACTCATTGAGCAAGATGGTATTTTCCTTTTATTTTTATGATTTTTCTATGCAAAGCTATGAATTTTTAAAGATCTAGCATTTAATTTAATTCAAGAAACCCCTATTTATCTACTTATCCACGTGGCGCTGAATAGATCTTATGCACCTCCGAAAGATGATGTGATACCCTCACATTTGTTGCAGTTTCCACCAAGGCATGCCACCCGGTCTTTGGTTCAAGCACTAAGAGTTTGTCCGACTTGATCTCCTTCGTCTATTAGATACACACGCGATCAGACGACATCCGTTCAACGTCCCTAATTAACCTAACCCATCAACTGTCCACACTAAAACCTTAAGATCTTTGACTAGACTCAACCAAATCACATGGAGTTTATTTCTAAACCTTCATCTACTCAAGACAAGCACATCTATACGACTAATCAAGTATGAAATCAAGACATTACTCATGGAGAAATAAAATAAGCTTAGGTTAGGGTTAGAGCTCAAAACCTTTGTCTGAGAGGAAAAGCATCAATCAGATGGTTATGGTAGCTTTAGTTGAGTCCAACGAATCTCCAGATGAAGTCCTGTGCCCTAATGAATTGTCTATGTATGATTTCGACAAAGGTGTATTTTAGGTGTTGGTTTAGAGCTATATTAAAGGTTGTTTTAGAGAGGGCTTTGATGGGGAATCAACTCCTCTTTCTGTAGGGATGGTGTGTGCACAATTAATTTGAGTTTGGTGGAATGTGGAGAGATTTCCTGATCTGAAAGTTTGAGCTAAAAATTGGGCTCTCACAGTGGGAATCAGAGTGAGAAAATGGTTGGCTTAAGCTAAGAAATGCTTGGAGAGTCTCTGGCTAGATTTTGACTGAGTTTCCCCGAGGATTTGGAACCCCTCCCATTTGGCCAATTGATGGGTGCAAAGAGTTGCTTAGGTGGAGGGATGAAGGGCTCTAAGGAGAAGTTAAGGTGAGCTGGCCTCTAAGGTTAAAATTAAGTTTGATTTAAGGGTGGTAGCTCATGGCTTTGGTATTTTCTGGCGAGTAGGGCGGTTGACCAGAGCATGGGAGGTGGTCAGGTGAGCCAGGGATAGGGCTAATTATGATAAATCCTCAATGGTTTGTCATGATGGAGGACATTTCTTGTTTAAGACCCAAAAATGGGATGGAATCCATTAATTTAGGGACCCATTGGTCCATAGGTCACTTGGGTAGATTTAGGGTGGTTCAGCCTGGTCCAAAAAAGGAGCTTAGTGGTTGTGACCAATTTGACTTGATTAAGTCAATTTAGGTGGAAGGGTCTACTTGGGTCAAGTGGCTTGATGTGGGTTTTGGGTTGAGCTAACAATGCTATTGAGCTCAATTAATTGAACAATATTGTGTGGGTAATTTTTATGAGGAGTTTAGAACATATTTGGAGTGATTTTGGTAATTTTTATGAGGAGTTTAGAACATATTTGGAGTGATTTTGATTTGGTTTGGAGTTTCAATTTGGATGATTTTGGGTATTTGGTCAATTTGGGGGTGTTGGGTTAGACTTGGGTTTAGGTTAGGCTAAGGTTGGGTTAGGTCAAAATTGATGGTTCAAAATGTTCTAGATGAATGTCATAAAAAGTTTTCAACATAAATTGGGTGTCAACTTTGGGGTTAGGGCATTCAATTTGGTGGATTTAAAAACATAGCTAATTTGGGGGAAATTTTGGGGATTTTGAATGTGGGTTAAATTTGAGTGAAATTGAGGCTTGATCGAGGCCAATTGAAGGTCCAATTTGATGTGTATGACTGTTAAGAAGAATTTAGGATTCAAATTAGGGCAATTGAGTGGATCATATGGTTCAATTAGGTGAGATTAAGTCATAGGGCCAAAATTGGAGATCTAATTTAGATCGAAATTTAGCTCAAACCATGGATCAATTAGATTTATATTTAGTTTTAATTGATCATATGAAAGATGAATTTGAGTTTAGAATTGAAATTGGGGAGGATTAGGCCAAACTGATGAGTATGTGAGGTAAATTTGGAGAAATTGGGTCTTTAAAGGCAATTTGGGCTTTTTGCTCAAAGTGGTCAAATTGGCCAAATTGGGTTCAATTAAACGGTCCAAATTGGTTGGGGACATTTGAAATGAGTTGGCTACAAATGGTATTTTTTGTAATTTTGGCAATTTTGAGGGTATTTTTGTAACTTTGGAATTTTTTTGTGATGTTTTGGGCAATTTGGGTAGTTTCAAATGGTTTGAAATGATTTTTTAGTAAGTTTGGGTTTTTTTTATGAATTTGGAAATTTTGATCAAATTTTGGGTTTCAAGGGTATTAAAGTAATTTGGGAGGTATTCGGGGCAAAAGGCCAAGTTGGATATTTTGGTAGAATTGGAGTGCCAACCACCTTATATGAGCTATGGACCAATGAAATCTCCATTTGGGTCCTCTATGTACTGGTCTTAGCCAAACCCTAACCTAAGGCCATTGGGTCTAGGGGACCATCTACATGAGTTTCCCAAAAGATCAAGGGATTAAAGTCAATAAATCTGGGTTATAGGGTTGTGACTGAAAGTGGGTGCAAGTGAGTGAACTAGCTCCAGACCAACACCCAAGGTCAATCTTAAGGCCAAGAAGTCCTATGGGGACTCCCCTTGAGCTTCCTCTATTGTGGCTCCACCTACTAAGTGCTAGAGGTTAGGACCAATATATGGAACTTCAAGTTGAGCACAAAAGAGTTTAGAGTTTCTAAAGGTGAGGGGGTTCCTTTTCTAGTTTTCTAGTAATAGTCAAAAGTAAAGTCCTATGGCTAGACCTTAGGCTACTAAAGAGGGAAAACTAAACCTTAGCAAAAAGTGAGGTCAACAGACCACTTTACCCTTGGGGCTCTTCACCTCATAACTCATTAAGCACCACTCATATGACTTAAGAGAACTTAGAATAACCACATTTGTGTTCAATTTTAACCCAAATTAAAATGCTGAATTTGACCCAAAACCAAAATCTCACTCAATTAAACCCCCAAATCTGTCAAATTGCCCCAACTTTGAATCATAAACTTTTCAAAGCATTCTCCCATATCAAACTGAGCCTTAAATTGGCCTTGGTAAAGCCCCAATTTTAATCAAGGTCAACTTGGACCAAAACCACGTATTTTGCCCCAAATTGGCCATGTCCCCAAATTCAACCATATTGAACTCCATATCCCTAAAATTTCAGTTCAATTTTATCTAAAACTCTTCATGACAATCCTTAGGACATATTTGAACCATCAAGTGGGCCTTGACCAAATTCTAGCTCACTTGAAACCCAACTCTAACCCAACACCCCCAAAATTCACCAAATGCCCAAAATCCTTCAAATTAAACCTCTAAATCAATTCAAAATCACTCTAAATATTTTCCAAACTCTTTTTGAAAATCATCTATATCATGTTGATCAATCAATTGAGTCCAATGTTATAGTTAGCCTATATCAAACCAAGCTTTAAGCCAATTTGACCCAAATTTAACCCATGCACCAAAATTTATCAAGCCATCCCAAATTGATCAAGGCAAAGCCTCTACAACCACCTTCTAGGTCCAAGTGTCCAGTATAGACTCACCTAGTCCCCCCTACATGGGCTATGGACCAATGGTCCCTTGATTTAGGCGATTTCATGCCATTTTTGGCCTAAACTCAAATATCTTTGCCATCATGCCTTTCCATTATTATTTAGCCATCATTTATCTCTCCCTGGCCTCCCTGAGCCTTGAAGCGACTAAAATCTTGCCAACCACCATCACAACCACCATAAACAACCAGCCCAAGGGAGGTCCAAATGGCCAAAACCCAAAATTAAACCTCCCTGAGTTTGCTAAGTCCCATTGGCCCTTGGAGCCTTTCTTCCCTCCACCTCAACAAGCTTTAGCACCCAATTCCAGGTCCTAAGCTCCACCAGGATGCCATGGAGCTCTCCATGACCAAAGGGGATAGTTCTTGAAACCTTGGAAAAACTCTAACCAATTTTTACCAATGCTTCTCCAAACCTTCATAAGTTGAATCCCTCTGCTCTCAGCCACTCTATGGAGCCATTTTCTTTGCTAAAATTTGCCTTAAAACTAGGATATATTTCTACACAGCTCAATAGTGAACTAAACTCCAATTAACTATGCACACACCATTTTTAGAGTGAGAGGAGTTGATTCCTCACAAAAGCCCCATCAGAGAGAGAGCCTCTAACATAGTTCTATACCAACATCCAAAACTGGCTTTGATCAAAATCACACCTAGACATTTCACCATAGCCCAGGACTTTTTATGGAGGTTTGTTGTACTCATTTGAAGCTACTACATGATACCGCGAGATGACGAGGCAGCTAGATGGCTGGCAGTGTCAAATAGTAGAGTGCCGCGTGTAAAGATCGATGTGCCGTAGGTTGAGGTGTTGCTGATTGGTTTAAATAAAAAAATATGGATTTTTCTAAATTAAATTAAATCCCAAAACTTCAAAAATCCATATCTTTTTATTGAAAAATCAAAAAATAAATTTAAAATACCCTCTTGGTAATCCTACAGAGACCTTTAAGAGATGAAAATGAACTTCATCAAAGACCTTTAAGAGATTATGTTAATCCTACAGTAGATGAGATTCGTTTGAGTATACAAAAACATGATGTAGTTGCCAATTCATTTGAACTTAAACCTGTTATTATCCAAATAGTTCAAAATAAGGGGGAATGCCAACTGAAGATCCTAATTACATCTTGCTAGTTTTCTAGAATTATGTGCTACATTTCAATATGATGGAGTGTCGAATGATGCTATCAGACTTAGACTATTTTCTTTTTAACTAAGGGATAAAGCTAAGATGTGCTTAAGCTCGTTAGCACCTAGATATAACAGAACTTGGGGAGATTTATCACAAAAAATTTTATCTAAATTTTTCCTACTTTCAAAAACTTCTAAGCTTAGAAATGATATTACATCTTCTTTTCAGTTTCAAGGGGAATCGATTTAAAAAGTCTGGGAAAGATTTAAAGATGTCCTTAGAAAGTGTCCACACCATGTATTGCTAGATTAGTTAATAATTCAAATTTTTTATAATGAATTGGTTGGATCTCTTAGATCAATAATGGACGCTGCTGCTGGTGGATCATTAATGTCAAACCCAATTGATGAAGCATAATATTTAATTAAAGAGATGACTACTAATAATTTTAAATGGCCCTCTGAAAGGGTAAATCTAAAAAGAGTAGCCAATATTTATGATTCTGATGCAATATCTATGACAGCTGCAATAGCTAAGAAGATAGATTAATATGGAATGAAGTAATCTCAGACATCACCTGTACTTGAGGAAAATTCATTTCGACAAACGTTANACGAGATGACGAGGCAGCTAGATGGCTGGTAGTGTCAAATAGTAGAGCGTCGCGTGTAAAGATCGATGTGCCGTAGGTTGAGGTGTTGCTGGTTGGTTTAAATTAAAAAAATATGGATTTTTCTAAATTAAATTAAATCCCAAAACATCAAAAATCCATATCTTTTTATTGAATAATCAAAAAATAAATTTAAAATACCCTCTTGGTAATCCTACAGAGACCTTTAAGAGATGAAAATGAACTTCATCAAAGACCTTTAAGAGATTATGTTAATCCTACAGTAGATGAGATTCATTTGAGTATACAAAAACATGATGTAGTTGCCAATTCATTTGACCTTAAACCTGTTATTATCCAAATGTTTCAAAATAAGGGGGAATGCCAACTGAAGATCCTAATTACATCTTGCTAGTTTTCTAGAATTATGTGCTACATTTCAATATGATGGAGTGTCGAATGATGCTATCAGACTTAGACTATTTTCTTTATAACTAAGGGATAAAGCTAAGATGTGCTTAAGCTCGTTAGCACCTAGATCTAACAGAACTTGGGGAGATTTATCACAAAAAATTTTATCTAAATTTTTCCTACTTTCAAAAACTTCTAAGATTAGAAATGCTATTACATCTTCTTTTCAGTTTCAAGGGGAATCGATTTAAAAAGTCTGGGAAAGTTTTAAAGATGTCCTTAGAAAGTGTCCACACCATGTATTGCTAGATTAGTTAATAATTCAAACTTTTTATAATGAATTGGTTGGATCTCTTAGATCAATAATGGACGCTGCTGCTGGTGGATCATTAATGTCAAACCCATTTGATGAAGCATATTATTTAATTAAAGAGATGGCTACTAATAATTTTCAATGGCCCTCTGAAAGGGTAAATCTAAAAAGAGTAGCCAATATTTATGATTCTGATGCAATATCTATGACAGCTGCACAAATAGCTGCAATAGCGAAGAACATAGATTAATATGGAATGAAGTAATCTCAGACATCACCTGTACTTGAGGAAAATTCATTTCGACAAACGTTAGACTCAAAATCTTCTTATGAGACCATAAATGCAATAAATAATCATTCTAATTATCCTTATGCTAATTATTATAATCACGGTTTGAAGAATCATCCAAATTTTAGTTGGACTAATAATAATTCTAATGTTGCAAATCTGCAATGGGGAAACAACACTGCGAACCCATTGAGAAACTACAAAAATCAAGGAAATTTAACTTATAAACCTTATTAACATCCAGGATTTAATATTTTGCAGAGTAAGGAGAAAAAGTTGTCAATGAAAGAATTGATATTGCAAATGGGGAGTCAATTACAAAGTCAAGGAGATGCAATTAGAAACATGAAAAATCAAGTTGGATGTATTGCTACC
>JXCR01098708.1:77550-87719 GCA_002079205.1 Phalaenopsis hybrid cultivar
CAAAATTGGAGATCTAATTTAGATCAAAATTTAGCTCAAACCATGGATCAATTAGATTTATATTTAGTTTTAATTGATCATATGAAAGATGAATTTGAGTTTAGAATTGAAATTGGGGAGGATTAGGCCAAATTGATGGGTATGTGAGGTACATTTGGAGAAATTGGGCCTTTAAAGGCAATTTGGGCTTTTTGCTCAAAGTGGTCAAATTGGCAAAATTGGGTTCAATTAAAGGGTCCAAATTGGTTGGGGACATTTGAAATGATTTGGCTACAAATGGTATTTTTTGTAATTTTGGCAATTTTGAGGGTATTTTTGTAACTTTGGAATTTTTTTGTGATGTTTTGGGCAATTTAAGTAGTTTCAAATGGTTTGAAATGATTTTTTAGTAAGTTTGGGTTTTTTTATGAATTTGGAAATTTTGATCAAATTTTGGGTTTCAAGGGTATTAAAGTAATTTGGGAGGTATTCGGGGCAAAAGGCCAAGTTGGATATTTTGGTAGAATTGGAGTGCCAACCACCTTATATGAGCTATGGACCAATGAAATCTCCATTTGGGTCCTCTATGTACTGGTCTTAGCCAAACCCTAACCTAAGGCCATTGGGTCTAGGGGACCATCTACATGAGTTTCCCAAAAGATCAAGGGATTAAAGTCAATAAATCTGGGTTATAGGGTTGTGACTGAAAGTGGGTGCAAGTGAGTGAACTAGCTCCAGACCAACACCCAAGGTCAATCTTAAGGCCAAGAAGTCCTATGGGGACTCCCCTTGAGCTTCCTCTATTGTGGCTCCACCTACTAAGTGCCAGAGGTTAGGACCAATATATGGAACTTCAAGTTGAGCACAAAAGAGTTTAAAGTTTCTAAAGGTGAAGGGGTTCCTTTTCTAGTTTTCTAGTAATAGTCAAAAGTAAAGTCCTATGGCTAGACCTTAGGCTACTAAAGANACGAATGCCCTTTGGAATATGTAATGCGACTGTAATATTTCAAATATGTATGATGTCAATTTTCAGTGATTTAATTGAAAAAGGGATTGGAGTCTTTATGGACATTTTTTATATGTTTGGGACTTTATTTTAAATATGTCTATATCATTTAGAGAAANGCGAATGCCCTTTGGAATATGTAATGCGGCTGTAATATTTCAAATATGTATGATGTCAATTTTCAGTGATTTAATTGAAAAAGGAATTGGAGTCTTTATGGACATTTTTTATATGTTTGGGACTTTATTTTAAATATGTCTATATCATTTAGAGAAAGTTCTTGAATGATGTGAAAAGACCAATCTCATACTGAATTACGAAAAAATATTAATTTATGGTTGTAGGAGGAATTGTGCTTGGACATAAAACTTTATAAAATGACATGGAAGTAGATCCTGCAAAAATTTAGGCTATATTAAATTTACCTCCGCCTACTAATGTAAGAGAAGTTAGGAGCTTTTTAGGACATGCTAAATTTTACATGTAATATATTAAAGATTTTTAAAAAATTACTAAACCTTTATGCCAACTTCTAAAAAAAGATAAAAAATTTGATTTCAACTAAGATTGCCTTAAAGTTTTTAAAACTTTAAAAGAAAAATTGATCATTGATCCTATNGAATATATTAAAGATTTTTAAAAAATTACTAAACCTTTATGCCAACTTCTAAAAAAAGATATAAAATTTGATTTCAACTAAGATTGCCTTAAAGTTTTTAAAACTTTAAAAGAAAAATTGATCATTGATCCTATAATTGTTTAATTTAATTGAGAGAAACCTTTTGAATTAATGTGTGATACTAGTGATTAAGAAATTGGAGTTGTATTAGGGTAAAGATATGATAAAATTTTTAAAGTTATATACTATGATAGNCTCCTATAATTGTTTAATTTAATTGAGAGAAACCTTTTGAATTAATGTGTGATAATAGTGATTAAGAAATTGGAGTTGTATTAGGGTAAAGATATGATAAAATTTTTAAAGTTATATACTATGATAGNATGAAAAACTCAAAGATCCTAGAAGTTTTAAAATTTCTTGTGCTATTAACGAAAAATTATTTGGAAAAGCTTTATGTGATTTAGGAGCCAATATTAATCTTATGTTGTTATCAAATTTTAGAAGGTTGGGCTTAAGAGATATTTCACCTACGACTGTAACTCTTCAGTCAGCTGATCATTCGATTACCTATCCTAAAGGAGTTATAAAAGATTTTTGGTAAAAGTTGATAAATCTTTCCTGTGAAATTTATATTAGATATGGAGGAAGATAAATAAATTCCTACTAATTTAGGAAGACCATTCCTGGTCACTAGAAGAGCTTTGATAGATATGCAGAAAGAAGAACTAACTATGAGAGTTAGTGAACAAGAGTTTACATTTAANCCCAAAACCATAAAAGTCATTTTAAATGTCCCCAAAGACAATTTAGAAACTTCAAGTAAACCCAATTTGAACAAAACTCCGAAATTGCCTTTAAAGCCCAATTACCCCAATTCACCCCAAATGTCTACCAATTTGATGCCAATTTTCTCCAATTTCAATTCTAAACTCGAATTNTCCAAAACCATAAAAGTCATTTTAAATGTCCCCAAAGACAATTTAGACACTTCAAGTGAACCCAATTTGACCAAAACTCCCAAATTGCCTTTAAAGCCCATTTACCCCAATTCACCCCAAATGTCTACCAATTTGATGCCAATTTTCTCCAATTTCAATTCTAAACTCGAATTTATCATGAAAAACCTAATTTAAATCAAATTCAAGCCCAATTGATCCACATTGAAGCCCAATTTTAGCCCAAGTCAAAAAAACCCCAATTTGACCCAAAATCAAAATCTCATCCAATTGAACCCCAAATCTATCCAATTGCCCCAATTTTGCATCATACACTCTTCAAAACACTTCCACATACCAAATTGAACCTTCAATTTGCCTTGGTCAAGCCCCAGTTTTACTTAAAACCAACTTGAACCAAAACCCCCAATTTTACCCCAATTTAGACATATCTCCAAATGTCCCCAAACTGAATGCCCAAACCCCAAAATTGGCACCCAATTGATGTTGAGAACTCTTCATAACATCCCTATAGACCATTTTTAACTATCAATTTGGACTTGGCCCAACTCTAGCCTAACTCAAACCCAAGTCTAACCCATCATTCAAAATTGATTAAATGCTCAAAATCCTGCAAATTGACCCATCAAATCAATTCAAAATTTCTCCAAATCTTTTCTAAACTCTTTATGACAATCATTTACAGCAATTTCTCAATCAATTGAGTCCAATATCATGGCTAAACCAACCCTTACTCAACTTTAAGCCAATTTAACCAAAATTGAACCCATGCACCAAAATTGACCAAGCCATCTTAAATTGATCAAGCCAAAGCTTTTACAGCCAATTTCTGGACTCTAGTGACTAGGATAGATTCACCTAGTCCACTTTAGAGGATATATGGAACAATGGTCCCCTAATTTAAGGGATTTCACCCATATTTGGCCTAAACTTGAAATATCTTCTCCATCATTGCTTNCCCAAAATTGATTAAATGCTCAAAATCCTGCAAATTGACCCATCAAATCAATTCAAAATTTCTCGAAATCTTTTCTAAACTCTTTATGACAATCATTTACAGCAATTTCTTAATCAATTGAGTCCAATATCATGGCTAAACCAACCCTTACTCAACTTCAAGCCAATTTAACCAAAATTGAACCCATGCACAAAAATTGACCAAGCCATCTTAAATTGATCAAGCCAAAGCTTTTACAGCCAATTTCTGGACTCTAGTGACTAGGATAGATTCACCTAGTCAACTTTAGAGGATATATGGAACAATGGTCCCCTAATTTAAGGGATTTAACCCATATTTG
This sequence comes from Phalaenopsis hybrid cultivar, assembly GCA_002079205.1. Classification (NCBI taxonomy): domain Eukaryota; kingdom Viridiplantae; phylum Streptophyta; class Magnoliopsida; order Asparagales; family Orchidaceae; genus Phalaenopsis; species Phalaenopsis hybrid cultivar. Next base: position 81,412 of record JXCR01098708.1, read on the forward strand.
GCCTAAACTTAAAATATCTTCTCCATCATTGCTTACCATTGGGAGTTAATCATAATTAGCCACCCCTGACCTCCCTGAGCTCAGAGGTGACTAGAACCTGGCCAACCACCACATCATCCACTGGAAATAGTCAACCTAAAGAAGCCCCAAATGGCTAAAATCTAAAACTTGAACTTCCTGACTTGGCTCACTCCAATTGGTTGTTTGTGCCTTTCTTCCTTCCACCTCAACAAAATTTAACACCCATCAAACTCCCCTAAGCTCCACCAGGAGGCCATGGCTTTAAATTAGCCTCTCCATGGAAAAAATAGAGAGAGCTTGAAACCTTGGGGAAACTCTGCTAAAATCTCACCAAAGCCTCTCCAAACCTTCCTAAGTTCAATCCCCTTGCTCTTAGCCATTCACAGCTACCCCACAGAGCCAATTTGTTTACAAAAAATTGTCCCAAAAATAGGATAGATTTCCCCACATCTCCATAGTCTACCAAAGTTTAACTAACTATGCCCACACCATCACTATAGTGAGAGAAGAAGATTCCCCTCAAAAGCCCCATCACAGGGAGCCCCTAGCANACATTCACAGCTACCCCACAGAGCCAATTTGTTTACAAAAATTTGTCCCAAAAATAGGATAGATTTCCCCACATCTCCATAGTCTACCAAAGTTTAACTAATTATGCCCACACCATCACTATAGTGAGAGAAGAAGATTCCCCTCAAAAGCCCCATCACAGGGAGCCCCTAGCATAAACTTTGATCAACACATAAAATCAAGCTTGATTGAAATCATACCTAGATAATTCACCAGGGCCTAGGACTTTATGTGGAGGTTCATTGGATACAGTAAAAGCTGCCACAACCATCTGATTAAGGTCTCTCCTCTCAGACAAAGGTATTGAACCTCAACCTTAAACCAAGCTTATTTTGATTCTTTAAGTGTAATGGCTTGATTTCAAGCTTGATTAACCATTTGGATAGACACATCTTGAGTAGATGAAGGTTTAGAAACAAATCATATGTAATTTGGTTGAGTCTAGCTCAAGATCTTAAGGTTTTAGTGTGGACAGCTTACAGATTAGGTCATTTGAAGATGATGAATGGATGTCGTCCGATCACGTGTTTATTCAATGAACGGTCGTGATGGAGTTGAAAGAGCGTATGCAACAAAAGTGCGGGCTGACGAGTGGCGACGTGGCTGGCGGCTTCGAATAGTGGAGCACCGCGTGGAGACTTTAGAGCTGCTGAGGTTGACATGGCGCCGCATGGATAAGTAGAAAAATATGGATTTATTTGATTTATTTAAATGCCAGAACTTCAAAAATTCATATTTTTTCAAAGAAAAATTATAAAAATAAATTAAAAATACCCTCATGCTCAGTGAATAGAGGAAAATAATGTAGACCAAAAATAAAAGTTATTTACTTATTCATTGATTTTTAAATATTCAAATACACTCTGTGGTATTTCAATTCATAATGGCTAAGCATTGTTCACCATGGTTTGAAATTTTGAGGGTTTGTTCCTCATGACAGAGGCCATGTTCTCTGATTCTTTCATGGTCAGAGGACATCTTTGTGCCTCTAACCCTAAGTTTCAAGTTAGGATGGCTATTTTGGGTTATTTTAATTATATAAACTAATATATAATTTGAAAAATTATTGGATAAATTTTATTAGGTTTACTGTGGTTGGAGAAGTCTAGGAAAAATGTCTTGACGGTTTGAATAGTTCCTTAAATTTATATATTTAGTTAAAATTATATATATTGTATTAATTCATTTAAATTAAATATAAATAAATAATCTACAAAATTAGTTCCATATTGTGCATAAAGATCATATTAATCCACTGTAAAAATTTGAAATTTTTTTGATTAATTTTAGGCAATAAAGTTGATTTTCTAATAAACATTGTCTTTTTGCACAAAAATAATTATATTAAATTAATTACACCTAGAAAATTTATGAAAAGTGATTTTCTGAGTTTCTTGTAATCAAGACCAACTAGGAAAAATAAATTAATTTTGGATTAAATACTTGATTTTTTAGCTTTATTTTGAATTAAAAGTAATTAAAAATAATTTAAAAATTCCAAAAATACAAAAAATATTTCAAAATCTTTTTAATGGTTTCTTGATCACTTGGGACTCATTAAAATAATTTTCCTAATTTTTCTAAAATAAAAATAAATTTCTAAAGGCTTAAAAATGTATTTTCCTATTTTTCTCATTAAAATAATTGTAATAAATAAATTAAAAATCATAAATATATAAATTTTGTCTCTCTGAGTTTTTTGGACTCAAAGAGGTTTAATAAATATATAAAAATATTTTTTGTAAATAAAACATATTTTCCATTCAAATAAAATCATAAAAAATCTTTAAATAATTATAGAATAATGATTAAAACTTAATTAAAAAATCATGGAGTTTTGTCTAAGTATTTCTTTGTCCAAAGGAAACCTCTCATAAATTATTTTATAAAGCAAAAACTTTATTTTGATAGCTTAAATAAATTAATTTAAAAAAATCCTATTTTTTAATTAAAATTATAATTATTTAAATTAAAAAATAAAAACCACATTTTTCTCCTCTCATGTTTTAACTACTCTGTGGACAGAGTATTTCAAAATGGCTCAAGTCATTTGAATTGTGCTTCAGGAGTTATGAGGTGAGATGCCCTAAGGGTAAAGTGGTCATTTTAGAATTTAGGTTCCTTAATTAAAATTTAGGATTAACCAAAGGAAAAATGAGCAATTTTGATCTTAATGAATATGTTAGGATGATTAAAATATAATGGGTAAAAGGTAGAAACCAACTTGCTACCTTCCCATGATAAGAATAAAATTACAATTTGTTAAATTTTTAAAAATTTGGAAGTTAATCAAAATCAAATGATTTCCAAGTCATGGGCTTAAACTAAGGAGATGATGCTTTACTTATGATTAAGTCCACAATTAATATTGATCGGACTTCTTTTAATCATAATACATATGACCTAAATTAAAATTTTAACATTTGCGAATCTTTCTCCCATTAAATTCATTAAGGGGCTTGGTAGTGATCTAGGCTTTGATTTCAAAACTTGTTTGATGAGATTTAGAAGATAATGTTGTCGAGGATTAAGACTGTTAAGCCTAGCTTTAGTGGTGGGTATGAGGTCTTTAATGACTAAAACTTGCATTAGGTGCATTCACCTACATAACCCTTAAGTAAAATATACACTGACTAATTAAATACTTTGTACTTGAGATAATTAAAATGCCAAAGTTCACTGAGTAATGGGGTAATTTTAACTTGTCTTTGGATGATTAATGGAATAATATGATAAGTTCACAATGAACTCGGATATTTCAAGAGATCTTCAAAATAGTCTGGGGTTATCCCCTAAATACTTTGAAATCTCTTGAATATTCTGAAGGACAAGTTGGACATGCTATATTTTGTTCTAGAATCATCCATTAAGGTCTTTCGAGACTCAATAAGTCATAACTCAACTGTTCTTGGTATAACTTTTCTGCAACATTATAACTGCTTGGTTGAGTGCTTTCCTTTACTTACGAACCAAAACAACTTTTTTTCAAGAATTAATCAATATTTTTAAAACCTAAAACAAATTGTTTCAAAGGTAACCACACATCCTTTGAAATTTCACTAAATTAAAAACATCCTTTTGAATTTATGGGAGTCTTTCAGAGGAGGTAACCCATGGTGGCCAACGAGATCTCCCCGGTTTAAATGGATTTCATAGCTCATTTAAGCTAATTAAATTCAAAATAAAATAGTGTTACCAAAATGAAAGAACCGTGAGATCTTAACCGATATTGGTCTAATCAACTTTAAACCCTCATAATGTTTAAATAACCATAACCTTAGGAAACATTTGATTTCACATTATGACTTTACACATTACAAAACTTAAACTCGCCATGATGAGGAGCTTGAAGCCAGCATTGTGGGCAACACAACCATCCTCAACAGCAAAACATGTCTACATCAGCTAAACAATTCCTTAGAATTAAACAACCGAGCCATATGACTTTTGGTTGTCCACTTAGTGCAACATAAATCCTCAATCTACATTTAGGCCTTTATATTTCTTTGCTATACAATGTAAGTCCTAACTTGTTTTGGGATTTCGAGGTTGTCATTTGTCATAAACTAAATCCTCACATCTTCCAGGCTATTTGTGTGATTGTTTCACATGAATGTAAGCCCTATTTAATAAAATTGGCAGGATGAAACATTTAAATATTTCTCCTTTAAATTGAAGCTAAATAATAATGTAGATTGGGAAGTCACTGAGGTTCTCCTCAGGATCCGTGACATCCCCTAGTTCTTCTTCTTTTGGAGTCCAAAAATAAATGTTCCAAGTTTGAGTCATTCCCATTTCACACCTCTTTGTCCGATCTCATTGAAAAATCCTATCCTTTGAACTTCTTGAAGATAATTTCCCCTATTTCTTATCGAGACTTTTTTTAGGTGACTTCGGTTATCTAAGGTGTAATTGGACTACAATCTTTAGAGATGTTAACGCTTATGTCAATTTGGATTTTATTTGTCTAAAATCTTTAGAGAGGTTAATGCTTATGTAAAAACTTGTGACTGCTGTCAATGAGTAGGTAATATTTCTAGGAGGAATGAGATGCCCCTCAATTATGTGTTAGAATTTGAGATATTTGATGTTTGGGGATTAGATTTCATGGGACCATTTATACTATCTTTCGAGAATTTATATATATTGTTAGTAGTAGACTATGTATCTAAATGGATAGAAGCTGTTGCTTTACCTTGATGTGATGCTCAAAGTGTTGCAAAGTTGTTATGTACGAACATATTTTCAAGATTTGGGACACTGAGAGTAATCATAACTGACGACTGGGAAGTCATTTCAAAAATGCAATAATGGAGAAGTTATTTAAGAAATATCATATTAACCATAAAATTGCTACTCCTTATCATCCTCAAACAAGTGGTTTGGCTAAATTATCATATCGTGAATTTAAAAGAATATTGGAAAAATTTGTAAATCCAACCAAAATGGTTTGGTCAGTGAAACTTGATTATGTTTTATGGGCTTATAAGACTGCATACAAAACTCATATAAGAATGTCCTCATAGAGGCTAATTAATATTTGAGAAAGTTTGTCACTTACCAGTTGAACTTGAGCATAAAACATATTGGGCTATTAAATAATTTAACTACAATTTAAAAGATGTTGGTGAGAAAGGGCTATTGAAATTGAACAAGCTAGAAGAGATAAGGAATGAATCTTATGAAAGTGCTAAGATTTACAAAGAAAAGATGAAGATATGGAATGATCNGTCTAGTACTTAGAAGGTGAGGTCAATACAGAGTAGCTCAAGGAGAGTTCCCATAGGATTGTTTGGCCTTATGGTCAACCCTCTGGTGGTGTGTTCTTGGTTGCTCTCACTCACACACTTGCCCATTACACTTTCACTCACTAATTTAAGCTTAGGCCTACCTATATTTGACCCATTAAGCGTTTGGGAGACTCATGTAGATGGTCCCCTAAACCCACTAGCCCTAGGCTAGCGTCTAGCTAAGACCAATACATGGATGACCCGTAGTAGAGGATTCCATTGGCCCATAGCTCAAATAGGGTGGTTGGTCCCTCAATTTCACCAAAAAAACTAACTTAGCCTTTTACCCCCAAATCTACCAAATTTACCAAATTGCCCTTGAAACTCCAAAATTACCCAAATTACCAAAATACCCCTCAAATTGCCAAAATTGCGAAAATTACCAAAATACCCTTGGTGGCCCAAACTTTTCCAAAACCATAAAAGTCATTTTAAATGTCCCCAAAGACAATTTAGACACTTCAAGTGAACCCAATTTGACCAAAACTCCCAAATTGCCTTTAAAGCCCATTTACCCCAATTCACCCCAAATGTCTACCAATTTGATGCCAATTTTCTCCAATTTCAATTCTAAACTCGAATTTATCATGAAAAACCTAATTTAAATCAAATTCAAGCCCAATTGATCCACATTGAAGCCCAATTTTAGCCCAAGTCAAAAAAACCCCAATTTGACCCAAAATCAAAATCTCATCCAATTGAACACCAAATCTATCCAATTGCCCCAATTTTGCATCATAAACTCTTCAAAACACTTCCACATACCAAATTGAACCTTCAATTTGCCTTGGTCAAGCCCCAGTTTTACTTAAAACCAACTTGAACCAAAACCCCCAATTTTACCCCAATTTAGACATATCTCCAAATGTCCCCAAACTGAATGCCCAAACCCCAAAATTGGCACCCAATTGATGTTGAGAACTCTTC